>JBBPBX010003318.1:16746-37700 GCA_038048925.1 Garcialebias charrua
ACAGGGTCATAAAGCTTCTCCATGTTCATGAAGATCCAGTCCACTGTTCCATGTCCACGACCAAAACCTGCTCCTGAATCCGAGGTCCAAACCCAGCACCTGAAGATCTCCAGAACATCAGAGCGGTTCTGATGGTCTCAGCTCTGGTGGTCGATCAGAACTTCTCCATCTGTAACATAAACATCTTGTTTGTTGGAGCTCCACAAGGCTGACCCGCTCCAGAACATCTCGCACGGTTCAATGGGTCAATGACCAGGTCCAGTTGGACCCGTTCCTTCAGAACTTCTTCCGTTTACATTGGGAACCAAACGGACCTGGAGTTAGGAAACAGGTCCGTTGGTTTTAGTTCACGTTTAGAAAAACGACTTGGAGTAGGTTCTGGTCAGATCCAGTCCGGTTCGACAAGACCTTTATTCTAACAGGAAGTCTGAACTACGGTTTGGACCCAAATGAGCCAAACTTTAAGAAACCTTCAAAATAATGTTCTGATCCGTCAGAGAGCCCAGTCTGGTTTCCAGGAGAACCTTCTCCAACATCACCAACTGGACTTTAGTCATGAAGTCAGGACCGGCTCTGCAGAACTCAAGGCCCTGTTCAGGACTCAGATCCAGGGTGTTGTTGTCTCTCTCAGGACCACTTCCTGGGCCTTGAACCCACCTTTACAGATCCTGGTTCAGTTCTGAAACCGAACTCAGGTTTTGGGTCACAGCTGTGCTGAAATGAACCCGAACAGAACCAGTTCTGACCTCACAGCCTCTGCCTGGACGTCGGGTCTGATCCTCCAGAATCCAGCCCTTTAGGGTCCGTTCCTCTTGGTTCTGGACACTCAGGGTCCAGTCCTCTTGGTTCTGGTCCTCCTGGTTCTGGTCCTCCATCCCTGTAAATAGTGAGAACCTTCCGGAGTCTATTTTGTGTACGAGCAGCGAACTCAGAGATCAAACGTTTAATTTGATGTTTTTATTTGTAAAAGTTTAAGAAACCATAAAAGAAATTAAAAGAAATTTATGACTTTATGAATTGTACAGAAATCGCTTAAGTTTGTTGTTGTTTTCTATCTAAGCTTTGTTTTTGTTTTTATTTGTACAGAAGTTGTTGTTTACATCCAAATGAGTTATTTCTGTCCGAAAGACCTGATTGGAGCAGAGGTATGCCGGGGGCGGGGCTTCAGGTTTTATGTCAATTACAATAAACTATAACTTTGGAAAGTTTAAAATTAATTTGTGAATAAAGTGTTGCAAAAATATGTTCGATTTTTTTTTTAAACCAAATTTGTGTAGAAATTTTGTTATAACATAAGACATCTTTTTTTAATTTTGAAAAGTTTTATCATTTTATTTTTAATATTCAGATTAAACTGTTCTTGTTTATAAACTAAATTTGTGCAATTTTTTATTTAATTATCTGGTTTTGAATTTATGGGAAATCAGTTATAAAATTACAGGATCAATAAAGTGGAGAACCAAAATATTATTTTAAAGCTAATGATGCGATTAAATAATCTGAGCCGCCTCCTGCAGACGTTTGCTCCTTCTGCTGTCAAACTACAAACACCCAAATAAAATCTGGACATGTCTTGGAGTTTTGTGTTTTTTTTTGTTTTTTAGTACTTTACTTTTTATCAAACGTTGAAACAAAATTAACTTCAAAAGTTTCAAAAGCTCCAAATTAACTCAGCTGCAGTTCGTCCTCCGGCCCAGCAGGGAGCGCAAAAAATAATAGATCAATCTTAGTCTAGTGTTATTGAGAGCCTCTGAACTCGCGAGCACAACAACATTCTCAAAAAAGGCGTTCAATACAAGATCAACTGGACTTTATTTGTTACAGAAGACGTTTCGCTTCTCATCCGAGGAGCTTTATCAATTCAATGAAACAGACTGTGTGCGCGTGGAGTTATAACAGTCTTAGGAGTCACGCACCAACATACCGGGTATGTAAATTTCAAGCTGAGGTAACACATACATGTAAATTGACAGATCACACCTTAACAGTAGGGAGTTCCCTTGAGGTCTCTGACAGAAGACACACAACTGTATGTAAATTGACAAAAACTGTTATAACTCCATGCGCACACAGTCTGTTTCATTGAATTGATAAAGCTCCTCGGATGAGAAGCGAAACGTCTTCTGTAACAAATAAAGTCCAGTTGATCTTGTATTGAACGCCTTTTTTGATTTTATCATGTCCTGGACGACTGAGAATCTTCACCAGCATACAACAACATTATGTTCTCAGAGACGTGGATCTGAAGAAACGAGTCTTTCTGTTTTGACAAACTTTAAATATTTAATTTTTGTTTGACGCTTCAAAAGACCGCTGCAGAGGAACCGACAAGCGTTACGTGGCCCCAGAGCTGCAGATTGCAGACCCCCTCAAACCAGAACCACAACCTTAAAGGAGACCATCCGGACCGTCCCAGCGGAGGCCGGACCCCTCCTATTAGTTTTTACCACCAGATCGAAACCAACCAGAGAGTCCTGTTGTGGGTCAAAATGGTCCAGAAGGCCCAGAGTTACTTCCTGACCCAGTCTAGTTGCCGTTTACTGCCAACTGAGCTAAGGGCTGGCCCGGGTACCCAGAGATGTCCCTGGACCCCGTGGACCCAGAGATGTCCCTGGAACCTGTGGACCTAGAGATATCCCTGGATCCCATGGACCCAGAGATGTTCATGGACCCCGTGGAAACAGAGGTCCCTGGACCCCTTTTGGACCTAGAGTTGTCCCTGGACCCCGTGGAAACACAGAGGTCCCTGGACCCCTTTTGGACCTAGAGTTGTTCCTGGACCCCGTGGAAACAGAGGTCCCTGGACCCCTTTTGGACCTAGAGTTGTCCCTGGACCCCGTGGAAACACAGAGGTCCCTGGACTCCTTTTGGACCTAGAGATGTCCCTTGACTCCGTGGACCCAGAGATGTCCCTGGACCCCATGGAAGCACAGAGGTTCCTGGACTCCTTTTGGTCCTAGAGATGTCCCTGGAACCCATGGACCCAGAGATGTCCCTGGAACCCATGGACCCAGAGATGTCCCTGGACCCTGTGGACCCAGAGATGTTCATGGACCCAGAGATGTCCCTGGATCCTGTGGACCCAGAGATGTCCCTGGACCCCGTGGACCCAGAGATGTTCATGGACCCTGTGAACCCTAGAGATGTCCCTTGACCCCATGGACCCAGAGATGTCCCTGGACCCAGTCCCTCCAGGGAGTCTGTCTGTAAATCGTCAAGGTTTGCTCTTGCAGACACATCTTTCATAAAAAATAAGAAAACATCAAAAGTGATCCGATAATTCTCGATCAGGTCATCTGGACAGTTTCTTTTTAGTGGAAACGTTTCACCCTCACTCCAGAGGGCTTCATCAGTCAGAGTAGTTCCAGCACACTGTTCCCCCACCAAACCGTAAACAACTTATGGTAAGTGGACCAACCAGTTTGCTGGAGCCAAGATGATTTCTGGAGGCTGTCCTGTCCCTCGTCGACTCCTCCCAGGCAGGCAGCCACAGCCAAAGTGGTTCAAGACAAGAAAGTTCATGCTCAGTAATCCAGGTATCCGATAATTCTCAATCAGGTCATCTGGACAGTTTATTTTTAGTAGAAACGTTTCACCCTCACTCCAGAGGGCTTCATCAGTCAGAGTAGTTCCAGTTCACTGTTCCCCCACCAAGCTGTGAACAACTTACCGGTAAGTGGACCAACCAGTTTGCTGGAGCCAAGATGGTTTCTGGAGGCCCGACGAGGGACAGGACGGCCTCCAGAAACCATCTTGGCTCCAGCAAACTGGTTGGTCCACTTACCGGTAAGTTGTTCACAGCTTGGTGGGGGAACAGTGGGCTGGAACTACTCTGACTGATGAAGCCCTCTGGAGTGAGGGTGAAACGTTTCTACTAAAAAGAAACTGTCCAGATGACCTGATTGAGAATTATCAGATTTGATACCTGGATTACTGGGCATGAACTTTCTCATCAAAAGTTATGTTTTGGTTTTAAAACGGCATCTTTTGTCCAAAAGGACCACATCCCTTGGTCTTGGAGGAGAGGTGACCACTGCAAATGTCTGAAGACAAAAGGTTTGGTTTTCTATATGTGGTCTTTATGAAGTTTTGTGTTCTATATCGTCTCATGGTCTTTATGAAGTCTTGTGGTCTTTACTAAGTATTGTGGTCTTATTGTACTCTTTACAAAGTCTTGTGGTCTTTATAAAGTCTTGTTTCTTGTTTTCTTTAAAGTTTTTTGGTCTTTGTCAAGTCTTGTTGTCTTTGTAAAGTCTTGTGGTCTTTATGAAGTCTCACAGTCTATAAAGTATTGTTGTCTTTATCAAGTCTTGTGGTTTTTATGAAGTTTTCTTGTCTTCATAAAGTATTGTGGTCTTTATAAAATATTGTGGTCATTATGAAGTCTCGTGGTCTTTATGAAGTCTTGTGGTCTTTATAGTCTTGTGGTCTTTAAGAAGTCTTCTGTTGTCTTTATGAAGTTTTGTGGTCTTTATTAAGTCTTGTGATCTTTATGAAGTCTCATAATATTTGTGAAGTTTTGTGGTATTTCTAAAGTATTGTGGTAAATATGAAGTATCATGGTCTTTACTAAGTATTGTGGTATTTATAAAGTATCATACTCTTTACAAAGTATTGTGGTCTTTATAAAAGTCTTGTTGTCTATAAAGTTTTTTGGTCTTTATAAAGTATTGTGGTCTTTGTAAAAGTCTTGTCTATTGTCTTTGTAAAGTCTTGTGGTCTTCATGAAGTCTCGCAGTCTATAAGTATTGTTGTCTTTATCAAGTCTTGTGGTTTTTATGAAGTTTTCTTGTCTTTATAAAGTCTTGTGGTCTTTATAAAATATTGTGGTCATTATGAAGTCTCGTGGTCTTTATAAAATATTGTGGTCTTTATAGTCTTGTGGTCTTTAAGAAGTATTCTGTTGTCTTTATGAAGTTTTGTGGTTTTTATTAAGTATTGTGGTCTTCATGAACAAACTCAAATTACTTCACTTCTCATTGTTAACCTTTAGGATGAAAAACAAAAAAGACAAAGGTCCACTTTAAAGACACGTGGATTCCCTTCAATGTCCACGTCTGTCCCTGTCCAGATCTGTCCAGCTCTGTCCAACTCCTCTCATTGACCAGATGTGATGCTTTCTGGATGCTCAGCTCCATTCCTTCCAGGTTGGCTGCAGCTGCAGATGTTTAACCCGGGTTGACATCCACTGGGCCCATCTGGGCCTGGTACCGTCCAGCTTCATGGCCAGCTGTCACAGGTAAATCTGGGACAGAGTGGACAGATTAGATATCAGTTTTTGGCTGATGATGTGATCAGCTGAATGTTTGTCAGTTTGCATCTAGACCTGATGTGCTCAGAGTCTGTGTTAGAGATGACGTTCAGCTACTACCACACCAAATATTAGCTCATTGTCCGTAAAGGAGTTTGAGCCGTTTGTCTTTTGTCGATGGACGTCCAACAATCACTTTCTGAGAGCTTCAACAACAAGAAGCTTCAGAAGCCAAACATTCAGAAGCTTCCTTCTGCAGGAACTGGATTGGCTGGAGGAGGAGGAGGTCTGGGGGTGTGATTGAGAGGTGTGTGGTCTGATATGACCCAATTGGACCCTGTCCCCCCTCAAGACTGCAGAGTGGACTACGTCCCCCAAGGAGAAGAGGATGGTTTCCATCCCAGATAAGGAGAAGGTTTATATTTAGGGTGAAGGTCGGAGCTTCAGCTAAAAGAGCTGCTGCTTTTGGTGTGTTATATATTTATCAGGTGGACACACACGCATATAGAACCCAGAGGGTGGGGGATGACCCGGTCAGGAGACACGGGTGTGTGTGGGGGGGTGACCCATCTGGAAAACCAACTAAACCTGTAAGGATTAAATTCTGACTGAGCTGTAATCTGAAGTTTGAGACTTTCAGTTTACATTTAAGAATATTTTAACAGAGATTATTCTTAAACTTGCAACCATCTGATTTCAGATTAATCTGTAATACGGAGACATTTCTTTTGAACTGAGATTATTCTGGAGTTTGACCAAAATCTGAGATTACTGTGAAATTTAAGCCTTTTTTAAACTGAGATTAATCTACAATCTGCAGTTTGAGTCTTTTGTTTTAAACGATTGTGACGGTCCGACCCGCCGGGATCAGCCCAAAGAATGTTTTCAAATCAGTTTGAGTCAAACTGAAGCTCCCAGAATGCACCAGGAGCCACTCAGAGTCGCTGGGATCAACCAGAGCCATATGGCTCTGGGATCAACACCAAAAGGCTCCCCTGGATACAGACAGGAGAGGATCATGGGTAATGTAGTGTTTACAGACAACATCAAAACTCATAAAGTGTTCTAAAGTTGGTTTGTTTTTCTAAAAATGTTATTTCATTATTCTGGCCCGGCTTGTCCGTTCTCCATGCTCGGACTGAAACACAAAGTTTGAAAGATAAAATTTAAATCAGGATTATTTCCTGTAAATTAAAAGTCAAATTAAATGTTCTTTTTGAATTTTTGGACATTATTTTACAAAAGTTGTTTTTAACAATATGAACACTTTTTGTTTGTACAACTATTAAACAAAGATGAAACGTTCTTGGTGAACGTAAAAATATTTTCTTTTTTTTATACAGTACTGTATATATTTCTAGTTTAATCAGGAATGAGGTTTTAAACTGACTTTAGTCATTTAGTAAAAAGAGACTACAGTATTTTATATTAAAAAATTTTTTTTAATGACTCATGATGTTGTTTTATTTTCACGCTTTGTGCTTGAATTGAACTGAAGAATTAATTAGGATAGAGCTGGTTGCTGGCATTGAGGGCCAAGGCCACGTATGCACAGAGGATCGAGGGTCAAGTCAAAGTCAAAAGTCAAAGTAAACTTTATTGTCAAAATTGCAATATGTACAGGACATACACAGGATTGAAATTGCATTTCTCTCTGTCCCTCGGTGCAACAGTAAACATTTAAACACTAAAACATTTAATAAACATAAGCATAAAATGAAATAATAAAAGTGTAATACTGTCCTGAGTTTTTGCATAGTAGTTTTTGCATAGTAGTAGTATGAAAGTATGAAAAGTTACACCAACACTAAAACACTAAACATTTAATAAACATAAGCATAAAATGAAATAACAAAAGTGTAATACTGTCCTGAGTTTTTTGCATAGTAGTATAAAAGTGTAAAAAGTATATCTATAAAATAAAATGAAAGTTCTGGCATTGACATTTGTAATAGAGTGACAAAGCAGCATATGAAGTTTATGTACACAGTATATGTATGAGGTAGTTGATATTGGTATAGAGGTAAAGTGGCATATGCAATAAGGCTAGTAAAAATATATATATATTACCAGCAGTAGTGTAGATATAAAAAGTAGTGTAAATGTAAACAGTAGTAATAAATGTAAACAGTAGTATTGAATGAAAACAGTAGTAATAAATGTAAACAGTGAATGTAAACAGTAGTATGACTATAGGCAGTAATGTAATACAAACATTAGTGCAAATATAAGAAGTAGTGCAAACTGAATGAGCACATGACCGTGAGTTGAGTGAATAACCCGTTTTGATGACACAGAGTCCAGTGTTAAAATCTTTGTGTTGTGTGAAAGTTTTTTGTGATTAAGGCAGTACAAGTGGGAGGGAGGGCAGAGCAGGCAGAGAGTTTAGCATCCTGACTGCCTGATGAACAGAGCTGTCATTTAGTCTGCTGGTTCGAGCCTGGAGACTCCTCAGTCTCCTCCCTGAAGGCAACAGGCTGAAGCAGCTGTGTAGTGGGTGTGTGGGATCACCTGCCATGCAGAGGGCTTTCCGAGTGAGGCGGTTGCTGTGTAAGTCCTGTAGTGAGGGGAAGGAGGTGCCGACAATCTTCTCAGCTGCTCTCACGATGCGCTGGAGGCTCTTGCGGCAGGATGCAGTACATGCACCAAACCACACCGTGATGCAGCTGGTCAGGACACTTTCTATGGCACCCCTGTAGAAGGTGCACATGATGGGGGTTGAAGCTCCAGCCCTTTTCAGCTTGCGGAGAAAGTAGAGGCGCTGGTGAGCCTTCTTGGCCAGTGATGCAGTGTTCCTGCTCCAGGACAGGTCCTCTGAGACGTGCACTCCCAGGAACTTGGTGCTGTCCACTCTCTCCACTGTGGTGCTGTTGATGGTCAGAGGGGCATGTTGGGCATCCCTCTTCCTGAAGTCCACAACAATCTCCTTTGTCTTCTCCACGTTGAGAGTGAGATTGTTGTGTCCGCACCACAAGGCCAGGCGGCTCACCTCGTTCCTGTAGTCCGTCTCATCGTTGTTGCTGATGAGACCCACCACTGTTTTGTCAGTTCACCTCACAAGACTCACGGAGCACGTGGAGGGGCATTAAGTGTATAACAGATTATGAAGGCAGGAGCAAACAATGCCCCAAAGACCCATCTCTGCCTGATGCCCTCAACAAGTTCTATGCACGCTTTGAAGACCCAAACAGACCGCCCAGCACCAGACTCACCTCACCACCGGATAGAGAGCATCTCAGCGTGACCGCAGCAGAAGTAAGGAGTAGTTTCAGGAGGATCAACCCTCACAAAGCAACTGGCCCAGACAACATACCCGGGAAAGTGCTGAAAGAATGTGCCGATCAGCTATGCGATGTGCTGGCCGACATCTTTAACACCTCACTTGCCCTGGAGACAGTTCCCACCTGCCTGAAGACCGCCACCATTATCCCAGTACCAAAAAGCTCCACAGTGACTGGTCTGAATGACTATCAGCCAGTAGCCCTCACCCCGATAGCTGCTAAATGCTTCGAAAAACTGGTCATGACCCACATCAAAACATCCATCAACAACGAGGACCCTCACCAGTACGCATACCGCGAGAACCAATCTCACCCACCTGGAACAGAAGGACTCATACGGCCATATGCTCTTGTGGACTTCACATCTGCCTTCAACACCATGATCCCCCAAACCCTGATGGACAAACTACTCAAACTAGGACTAAGCCCCTCCATTTGTAACTGGGTACTAGACTTCTTAACAAACAGACCACAGTCAGTGAGGATCCACAACTTCTCCTCCACCATAACCCTTAGCACTGGCTCTCCTCAAGGATGTGTGTTGAGCCCTCTTCTCTTCACTCTGCTCACATATGATTGTGCAGCTACCCATCCAGGCTGTCACAGTTTGCAGATGATACAGCTGAGATGCATCACAAACAGTGATGAGTCCAGCTACAGGCAGGAGGTGGAACACCTGGAGAGCTGGTGCAAGGACAATAACCTTCACATCAATGTGAAGAAGACAAAGGAGATGATTGTGGACTTCAGAAGGAACAAACATACCCACACCCCACTGAACATGAGAGGATCTGCGGTGGAAGTGGTCTCCAGCTACAAGTACTTGGGTGTACACATGAACGATAACCTCAGCTGGAGCAACAACACCACCAGCCTGATCAAGAAAGGTCATCAGAGACTCTACTTCCTCAGACGGCTGAGACGAGCTGGTCTGAGAAGCTCAGTCCTCACCTCCTTCTACAGGTGTGCAGTGGAGAGCATCCTGTGCTCCAGCATCAACGTGTGGCATGGAGGCTGCACAGCTGCAGAAAGAAAAGCTCTGCAGAGAGTGGTGAAGGCTGCACAGAAGTCTGTTGGAGTCAGTCTCCCCACCATCACAGACATCTACACCTCCAGATGCAGGAAGAGAGCCACCTGCATCATGAAAGACCCCACTCACCCAGCACACACACTTTTTGCCCCACTCCCCTCAGGCAGGAGGTTGAGGAGCATTAAATGTAGAACCACTAGACTGAGGAACAGCTTATACCCTGAGGCTGTTAGACTCATGAATATCTAGAATAATCACTGCAAAATATCACATCATGTTGCAGCTGACAAAAAATCTGTTTCATGCTGATGTGTTCATTCATGATCATACAGACTCATGTTCGTGCTGCTGTTTGGAGTAATGTTTTTATGCTATTAGTGCTTAGTGAATTTTTAGTTTATGTCTTTCTTAGTTCATATCTTAGATGTTATTAGTTTTTCTTTTACAATTTATTGTTGGATGTAACTGGAACCCTGTGCACATTCATTCATTCAACCTTTATTTAGTCAGGTAAATCTTATTGAGCCTCATGGCTCATTTACGAAAGCGACCTGCTAAAACTAAAGAACGATGAACAGCAATGGTAAAATTTCCTTAAACAATAAACAATAGAAAACAAAAGAGAGAAATACATTTTTTTTTTTTTTAACAAAGTATCAAAAAACTAGCAAAACATTATAAGGTAGATGTATAAAATCAAAGACAGGAACAAATCTGCATTGGTTTTTGCCAGGATTCAAACAGATTCTGAAAACCATTTAGAGAAGTCAAGGTCGAGAGCTTCAGATCTTTTTGTAAGATATTCCATGAAGCAGGAGCGGAATAGGAGAAGGCCCTTTTTCCAAGTTCAGTCCTCACTGACGGAACACTGCAGGTAATCATGTCCTGAGAGCGCACACTGTAGCTGCACTCACGCAAAGACATGTAGGAGGAGATGTATGAGGGCAGCAGACCAAGAAGTGATTTAAAGATGAAAATGTACCAGTGGAAGAGTCTGCGTGAGGTTAATGATGTCCAGTTAACCAGTGAATACAGGGTGCAGTGGTGGGTACGATAATCACAACCAGTTATGAATCTTAGTGCACCATGATAGACAACATCCAACATCCGCAGGGTGCTTGTAGGAGCATTCATGTAGAGAATGTCACCGTAATCAATGGAGGGAAGGAAAGTCACAGATACAAGGCGTTTCCTAACATTCAGTGTTAGACATGATCTGTTTCTGAAAAAGAAACCCAGTTTAACTTTCAGTTTCTTCACTAGGTTTTCATAATCTGTTTCATCACATGTACCACATGTGGTGCGAATGACAATAAAGATTCTCCGATTAATGAAATAAAATAAAAGCTCATTTGGACCTGCGAGCCAATCAGCTTTCAGAAAGCGCTCGCAGTCAAAGCGTGCACAAACCCTGCAGCAAATCACTGAAGACCAAGTTTATGACCCTGGTCTGTTGGTTTGAGGAGAAGTTCTGACCCGGCAGGAGCCACGGTCCGTTTAAACCCACTCACAGTTCTTCAGATAAGACTGATAACAGTGGAACCATGAAAGATGTCAGGAAGCAACAAGTTTCCACTGAGACCTTCAGCTGCGAGTCCTAAAACTGCTGACGGACAAGGAGAAGGACATGTCAGCTGCTCACCCATCTGATCCATGACCCCCCATAGAGGACCCCCCCACACACACGCACACCCATCTGATCCATGACCCCCGCACCCCACCATAGAGTGCCCCCCACACCATCTGATCCCTGACACCACCCCCACAGTGACCCACAAACACACCCAGTGACCCCGCAAACACACACACAGAGTGACAACACCCCCTACCATCCATTAAACACGCCCCCCAGTGAAACCTTTATATAGAGCCCCTCTTTGCCTCTAAGACCTTGGTGTCGCATCCTAGCCGCAACTTGTCTTCACAAATCCTCGAGTCCCAAAACCCAGGTAGATATCACACACACACACACACACACAGGTTTGTTTAGCTATCTTTATGGGGCTTTTCCATTGACTTCCATTCATTTTTTTCATTCATTTCTATAGCCTAACCCTGACCTTTACCGTAAACTGAACCAGTACATACCTAACCCTAAATCCACCAACAGGACTTCTTCTTATGGGGCCCGGGCTTTGGGCCCCATAAGGAGCAGTTGGTCCTCATAAGTTGGAGAAATGGGCCTTACAAAGTAGCATAAACAAAGACACACACACACAGAGTGAGGTGTGTGTATCAGGTTATTTGTTGTGGTTAATGAAAAGGTTTCAGGATCAGTGCCCTCGTCTCTCCTGACGGTTGAGTCGTGGGTCATGTTCTGGAGATGTTGAGCAGTTCTGGATCCAGATGTTCTTGCAGCTGCTCTAAGCTCCAGCTGTGCAGAAAAATGTATCTTTGGTTAAACTTCAGGTTTTCATTTAGTTTTTTTTCAAACGAGAAGAAAAAAAATGCTCGAGTTTTCGTTTTTCTTCAGATTCTTGAACCTTTTTGTTTGTTTTTGTGAAGTTCGAGATTAAAAAGTCGTTTGTTAGACGGAGCTTCCAGTTTGTTTCAGAAGTTCTTTGGTTGAACTCGTGTAGGTGTAGAAAAGTGCAGCTGTTTTTAAATCAACACATTTTGGAGCCAAGATGGTGTAGTGGCTAAGGCTTTTGACTTGGGACCCGAAGGACGCGGGTTCGCGTCCCGGCCACTACACACCTTGGGGTGTCTATGAGTGCACACCTAATTCTCCAGCTCCCCGAGCGCTGACTACGGCTGCTCACTGCACCACCTGGTGGTGGTTGGGTTAAAGGCAGAAGACCAATTTCGTCTGTCAAGTATGGGAAACATACACAGATGACAAATGTGACAAATTATTAATTATTAATTATTTCTTTCTGAGAAGGGAAAAACTGAAAGATTTGGTCTTTCTGGGCTTCTGTACATATCCAAACATAAAGCCTCTGTGAGTTCCACTCTGCTGGTCTGACCTGGAAACAGTTGGAGAACCGGACCTGAAGGATCAGCAGAACACAAACTGGAACTCTAAAAATACTCTGGCAGCTGCTGCTGGATCAGATACCAGCAGGCTGTAAAATTAGAAGCAGAGCCGCTGACGCCCAAAGGAAGGAAACCCCCAGATTACATGTCTGACACAAGTTCAAATCTGCCACTGTGGTTCAGTGGGTCCACCTGTTGCCTCTCAGCGAGAAGGTCGCTAGTTAGAATCCCAGCTGGGGTTCTTGCTGGGTGGAGTTTGTATGTCCTCTGCCTGAGTTTCTATGATATTACCTGCCTGAGTTTCCCAGAGTACTGTATTCCGGTTTCCTCCCACAGACCAGATTGAATGGTTGTTTGTCTCGTTTGTCTCTATGTGTCCGTGTGATGGACTGGAGACTTGTCCATGTATCCTTGTGATGGACTGGAGACTTGTCCATGTATCCTTGTGATGGACTGAGACCTGTCCAGGTGTCCTTGCGATGAACTGGAGACCTGTCCAGGTGTCCGTGTGATTGACTGGAGGCCTGTCCAGGTGTTCCTGTGATAGACTGGAGACCTGTCCAGGTGTTCCTGTGATAGACTGGAGACCTGTCCAGGTGTTCCTGTGATAGACTGGAGACCTGTCCAGGTGTTCCTGTGATAGACTGGAGGCCTGTCCAGGTGTCCTTGTGATGGACTGAGACCTGTCCATGTGTCCCTGTGATGGACTGGAGACCTGTCCAGGTGTTCCTGTGATGGACTGATACCTGTCCATGTGTCCTTGTGATGGACTGATACCTGTCCATGTGTCCTTGTGATGGACTGAGACCTGTCCATGTGTCCCTGTGATGGACTGATACCTGTCCATGTGTCCTTGTGATGGACTGAGACCTGTCCATGTGTCCCTGTGATGGACTGATACCTGTCCATGTGTCCTTGTGATGGACTGATACCTGTCCATGTGTCCCTGTGATAAACTGGAGACCTGTCCATCCACCGCCTCTCGCACAGTGACCCGAAAAGGAAGAAGCGGATGAAGACGATGGAAGGATGGATGCATGGATGGATGATAAAAATTGTCTGACATCAGTTTGAGCTGCAGTCAAGACGAGACATGAGTCCAGACCTGAGCTCTGCAAACTCACAACCAGAACCAAAACCACAAAAAGAAGTCCTCAAACGCAGAGTAAAGATTATAAAGTTAACGTTAAAAAATAACATCTGCTCCAACAGGAAACTCATTACCTCTGATTTGAAAATGGTTCTTCTGCCATGGGGTGTGGCCTAAATTTACATCCAATGAGACAGCTTCTTTACTGGCCTGAGTATGGGAGGAGCCTAATTAGACCAGTGTATTTGACATTGAGGGCAAACTTTTGAAAAATAAAAACTTGCAAAAATATCCAGAGAAGATGTTTATAAGTTCAACTAAGAAACCTGAAAGTTCAGTTCAGGAAGGTCGTGTTTGTAACTATCTCAGCATCGTAGAGCAGGACTTCACCTTCAGGACTCTTCTGAACGTTGGTTGATGATCTCTGTGTTTTGAACGTTGGTTGATGATCTCTGTGTTTTGAACGTTGGTTGATGATCTCTCTCTGTTTTGAACATTGGTAGATGACCTCTATGTTTTGAACATTGGTAGATGACCTCTATGTTTTGAACATTGGTAGATGACCTCTATGTTTTGAACGTTGGTTGATGATCTCTGTGTTTTGAACGTTGGTTGATGATCTCTCTCTGTTTTGAACATTGGTAGATGACCTCTGTGTTTTGAACATTGGTAGATGACCTCTATGTTTTGAACATTGGTAGATGGCCTCTATGTTTTGAACGTTGGTTGATGATCTCTCTCTGTTTTGAACATTGGTAGATGACCTCTATGTTTTGAACATTGGTAGATGACCTCTATGTTTTGAACATTGGTAGATAACCTCTATGTTTTGAACGTTGGTTGATGATCTCTGTGTTTTGAACGTTGGTTGATGATCTCTCTCTGTTTTGAACATTGGTAGATGACCTCTGTGTTTTGAACATTGGTAGATGACCTCTATGTTTTGAACATTGGTAGATGGCCTCTATGTTTTGAACGTTGGTTGATGATCTCTGTGTTTTGAACGTTGGTTGATGATCTCTGTGTTTTGAATGTTGGTTGATGACCTCTATGTTTTGAACGTTGGTTGATGACCTCTATGTTTTGAACGTTGGTTGATGATCTCTGTGTTTTGAATGTTGGTTGATGACCTCTATGTTTTGAACGTTGGTTGATGATCTCTCTCTGTTCTCTCAGGCTTTTGACTTGGGACCCAAAGGACGCGGGTTCGCGTCCCGGCCATTACACACCTTGGGGTGTCTATGAGTGCACACCTAATTCTCCAGCTCCCCGAGCGCTGACTACGGCTGCTCACTGCACCACCTGGTGGTGGTTGGGTTAAAGGCAGAAGACCAATTTCGTCTGTCAAGTATGGGAAACATACACAGATGACAAATGTGACAAATTATTAATTATTAATTATTTCTTTCTGAGAAGGGAAAAACTGAAAGATTTGGTCTTTCTGGGCTTCTGTACATATCCAAACATAAAGCCTCTGTGAGTTCCACTCTGCTGGTCTGACCTGGAAACAGTTGGAGAACCGGACCTGAAGGATCAGCAGAACACAAACTGGAACTCTAAAAATACTCTGGCAGCTGCTGCTGGATCAGATACCAGCAGGCTGTAAAATTAGAAGCAGAGCCGCTGACGCCCAAAGGAAGGAAACCCCCAGATTACATGTCTGACACAAGTTCAAATCTGCCACTGTGGTTCAGTGGGTCCACCTGTTGCCTCTCAGCGAGAAGGTCGCTAGTTAGAATCCCAGCTGGGGTTCTTGCTGGGTGGAGTTTGTATGTCCTCTGCCTGAGTTTCTATGATATTACCTGCCTGAGTTTCCCAGAGTACTGTATTCCGGTTTCCTCCCACAGACCAGATTGAATGGTTGTTTGTCTCGTTTGTCTCTATGTGTCCGTGTGATGGACTGGAGACTTGTCCATGTATCCTTGTGATGGACTGGAGACTTGTCCATGTATCCTTGTGATGGACTGAGACCTGTCCAGGTGTCCTTGCGATGAACTGGAGACCTGTCCAGGTGTCCGTGTGATTGACTGGAGGCCTGTCCAGGTGTTCCTGTGATAGACTGGAGACCTGTCCAGGTGTTCCTGTGATAGACTGGAGACCTGTCCAGGTGTTCCTGTGATAGACTGGAGACCTGTCCAGGTGTTCCTGTGATAGACTGGAGGCCTGTCCAGGTGTCCTTGTGATGGACTGAGACCTGTCCATGTGTCCCTGTGATGGACTGGAGACCTGTCCAGGTGTTCCTGTGATGGACTGATACCTGTCCATGTGTCCTTGTGATGGACTGATACCTGTCCATGTGTCCTTGTGATGGACTGAGACCTGTCCATGTGTCCCTGTGATGGACTGATACCTGTCCATGTGTCCTTGTGATGGACTGAGACCTGTCCATGTGTCCCTGTGATGGACTGATACCTGTCCATGTGTCCTTGTGATGGACTGATACCTGTCCATGTGTCCCTGTGATAAACTGGAGACCTGTCCATCCACCGCCTCTCGCACAGTGACCCGAAAAGGAAGAAGCGGATGAAGACGATGGAAGGATGGATGCATGGATGGATGATAAAAATTGTCTGACATCAGTTTGAGCTGCAGTCAAGACGAGACATGAGTCCAGACCTGAGCTCTGCAAACTCACAACCAGAACCAAAACCACAAAAAGAAGTCCTCAAACGCAGAGTAAAGATTATAAAGTTAACGTTAAAAAATAACATCTGCTCCAACAGGAAACTCATTACCTCTGATTTGAAAATGGTTCTTCTGCCATGGGGTGTGGCCTAAATTTACATCCAATGAGACAGCTTCTTTACTGGCCTGAGTATGGGAGGAGCCTAATTAGACCAGTGTATTTGACATTGAGGGCAAACTTTTGAAAAATAAAAACTTGCAAAAATATCCAGAGAAGATGTTTATAAGTTCAACTAAGAAACCTGAAAGTTCAGTTCAGGAAGGTCGTGTTTGTAACTATCTCAGCATCGTAGAGCAGGACTTCACCTTCAGGACTCTTCTGAACGTTGGTTGATGATCTCTGTGTTTTGAACGTTGGTTGATGATCTCTGTGTTTTGAACGTTGGTTGATGATCTCTCTCTGTTTTGAACATTGGTAGATGACCTCTATGTTTTGAACATTGGTAGATGACCTCTATGTTTTGAACATTGGTAGATGACCTCTATGTTTTGAACGTTGGTTGATGATCTCTGTGTTTTGAACGTTGGTTGATGATCTCTCTCTGTTTTGAACATTGGTAGATGACCTCTGTGTTTTGAACATTGGTAGATGACCTCTATGTTTTGAACATTGGTAGATGGCCTCTATGTTTTGAACGTTGGTTGATGATCTCTCTCTGTTTTGAACATTGGTAGATGACCTCTATGTTTTGAACATTGGTAGATGACCTCTATGTTTTGAACATTGGTAGATAACCTCTATGTTTTGAACGTTGGTTGATGATCTCTGTGTTTTGAACGTTGGTTGATGATCTCTCTCTGTTTTGAACATTGGTAGATGACCTCTGTGTTTTGAACATTGGTAGATGACCTCTATGTTTTGAACATTGGTAGATGGCCTCTATGTTTTGAACGTTGGTTGATGATCTCTGTGTTTTGAACGTTGGTTGATGATCTCTGTGTTTTGAATGTTGGTTGATGACCTCTATGTTTTGAACGTTGGTTGATGACCTCTATGTTTTGAACGTTGGTTGATGATCTCTGTGTTTTGAATGTTGGTTGATGACCTCTATGTTTTGAACGTTGGTTGATGATCTCTCTCTGTTTTGAACATTGGTAGATGACTATGTTTTGAACGTTGGTTGATGATCTCTTCATTTCTCTGCAGCCTTCTCAGCAGATATGGAACGTACCTTCATTGCCGTGAAGCCTGATGGCGTCCAGAGAGGACTGTGTGGTGAGATCATCAAGCGCTTCGAGCAGAGGGGCTTCAAGCTGGTCGCTGCCAAATTCGTGCAGGTAACCATGGCAATGCTGAACACCTGTATGGACCTGAGAGAAGGAACGGAGGACGTCTTTTCTTCTAAAAACCGGATAATCATTTCTTGTTAAAACTTGTAGTTGATTCATTTGGTTTTTGAGTGACCCCCTTTTCCTGGTTTGTTTTCAGGCCTCTGAAGACCACATGAAGAAGCACTATGCGGACCTGAAGGACATGCCTTTCTACGCAGGACTCTGCAAATACATGTCCTCCGGACCAGTCTTTGCCATGGTAACACAAAAACCACCTTCTGCTTTTAGTTCTTTCCGTTGTGTCAGCCGGTCTCTCCACACCAGCTGAGTCTCAAGGACTCTGCTGGTTTTAGCCCCTCACACCTTGGACCCGCAGAGACCAGATTTTATTTTTAGTTGTCTCAGGGAGACGGAGTCTAAACTGAGTCCACAGGACTGACATGTGAGGTTGGGTCTAACTGGTTTGAAGCTGGTTTAGTTTTTAAAGGGTCTGAAGGGATTCAGGAACCTGTCGGGGTCTCCCTGATCTTCAGAAACCAGTAAACAGGAGCAGAAACCATCTCTTGGACCCACGAGGTTCACACAGTCTGGTTTTTAAACATTTGATGGTTTTTAGTCGCAGACGTTTGAAACTAAAACTCTGACCTGATCTGGATCAAAGTCCCTGCAGAGTCTAAATCTGAGCTGACTGGTCTGCTGCTGAGTCCGATGGTCCAGAAGAATCCAGGCTTCTGGCTCCTCCCACATGACCACAGGGGGGTCGGTTTGTGTCTTTCAGGTTTGGGAGGGTCAGAGCATCGTGAAGCAGGCCAGGATTATGCTGGGTGAGACCAACCCCGCTGACTCCAAGCCCGGCAGCATCCGTGGAGACCTGTGCATCAACATTGGCAGGTGAGGAACCCACTGCAACGACGACAAGCAAACAACAAACAAACAAACCACCACCAACCAACCAACCAACCAAACAAACAAACAAAGATGACAACGACAACAAACCACCACCACCACAAACAAGAACAAAAACAACGATGTTGACAACAACAACAATGACAATAACTACAACAACAAACAACGACAACGACAACAACAACAACAACAACAACAACAACAACAACAACAACAACAACAACAACTTAAAAACAACAACAATTACAACAAGCAAGCAAGCAAGCAAGCAAACAAACAAACAAGCAAGCAAACAAACAACAACAACAACAAAAAGAACAACAGCGACAACAATGACATGAACGACAACAACAAACAACAACAATTATGACAATGACAACAACAATAACGACATCAACAACGGTTCACTGCAGGACGTTAACCCTGAAGCTGCAGCTCAAAATGCTCCTCACATCAACAGCAGATTATACAGAAACAAACACATTTTCAGCACGTTTGGTTCAAAACAAACAACAAAAATTATTTAACTGTGAAAATTGAGGATATTTTTATTAAAGAGAACATTCAGCCAATATTGTTGATGATTCAAACATTTTATCAGAAAATTAACTTCGAGTTTTCAATTTTCTGAACTAAAACATCAGAAAACTTTAAAACTGAGACTAATAAATAAATAAATAAATAAATAATTCTTAAAGTTTCTGAGAATTAAAGTATTTAAGTAGAAAAACCTCCCAAAATGTAAATTTATTGTAGCCAAAAATAAGAATAGAATTTATGTAGTAAGAATTTCTAAAATAAAAAAATGTGAAGAAAAATAAATTCTGAAAATAAATAAATATAAAAATTTTAATTGTACACTTTTCCTAAAATGATGTGATAAATGAAAAATCAAAAAAGTCAAATGTTGAATATTTTAAAACATTTCATCTCAATAAAAATAAGTCAAAAATTCAAAATGGAGACTTAAAAGTTCAAATGGTTTTAAAATGTAATGCACAAACTGCTTAATTAATAACAAATCCTTTAAGTCATTGATCAGTTAATATGCATGCATTAATCAGTGATTATGTCCATCAATCAATAAGGAAAATTTAATTAGTAATTAGGTCAATAAATCTGTCACTGATTTAACATGAATCATTCACCAAAGAATCATAAACCAGTCAGTGATCAGTAACCAGTTAATAATGAAATGATAATAAATAATAATGTGTTAATAAGTAGATCAATTTTTAATCGATCGGCCTCTGGACTTGTCTCCTCAGGAACATCATCCACGGCAGCGACACCCTGGAGAACGCCAAGTTGGAGGTCGGCCTGTGGTTCAAGGACGACGAGTTCGTGAACTGGGCCCCCTGCGCTCAGCCCTTCCTGTACGAGTAAACCCCGCCTCCCAACAGAAGTCCCGCCCAACCCTTCTGACTCCGCCCACTCTACAGCTGATCCTCTGACTTGTTTTTTTCAATCAAACGCAACATGATCAATAAAGTTTCATGTTAACAGTTTGTGTGTGTTTAATGAGGAGAACCCAGGTCTTGAGAGATCTGGGTCAGAACTTCTCTGGGTCCAAGAAAAGATAAGATAGAACTTTATTGGTCCCACAGGAAACTGTTGTGCCAGAGTTTCCGTACAAAGAATCACACAAGATATAAAAAATAACAGAGAAGATAAAAACCATCATTTAGTTCTAAAACAGGTGCAGACAGAAACATTAAAGAGTTTATTGTGGTGCAGGATTCATTTTATTATGTAGAAAGGAGGAGTTGAAAAGTTTGAAGGACTTCCTGTGTTGTTCGAGCACCTCAGTGCAGCAGTCCTGCAGAGACCACCGAGTGGTAAAACATCTGGAGCATGGTCCTGCAGAGACCACAGAGTGGTAAAACATCTGGAGCATGGTCCTGCAGAGACCACCGAGTGGTAAAACATCTGCAGCATGGTCCTGCAGAGACCACAGAGTGGTAAAACATCTGCAGCATGGTCCTGCAGAGACCACAGAGTGGTAAAACATCTGCAGCATGGTCCTGCAGAGACCACCGAGTGGTAAAACATCTGCAGCATGGTCCTGCAGAGACCACGAGTGGTAAAACATCTGCAGCATGGTCCTGCAGAGACCACAGAGTGGTAAAACATCTGCAGCATGGTCCTGCAGAGACCACCGAGTGGTAAAACATCTGCAGCATGGTCCTGCAGAGACCACCGAGTGGTAAAACATCTGGAGCATGGTCCTGCAGAGACCACAGAGTGGTAAAACATCTGGAGCATGGTCCTGCAGAGACCACCGAGTGGTAAAACATCTGCAGCATGGTCCTGCAGATGTTAGAGGACCTGAGCCTCCTCAGAAGAAAAAGGCGACGCTGTCCTTTCTTGTTGGGGTGTTGGTGTTAGCTGTCCAGTCCAGTTTATTGTCTAGGTGGACCCCCGACCAAAAATGGTTGCACCATTTGTTGTTAACATAGA
>JBBPBX010003318.1:41305-75951 GCA_038048925.1 Garcialebias charrua
TATCTATCTATCTATCTATCTATCTATCTATCTATCTATCTATCTATCTATCTATCTATCTATCTATCTATCTATCTATCTATCCATCTATCCATCCATCCATCAGATAATCAATCTATTGATTGACTATTTGACCATCCATCCATCCATTCATCTTATGGATCAGGAGTTGTCAGGTTTCATGAACCTCATGAGGACCAACAGAAACCCTGATGACCCTCAGGACAGAGGGGAAGGAGAGTGATTTGCTGTGAGTTCAGCTGCCTTCAAAACGTAAAAGTTTATTTGGTAAATAAAAAATGGATAATTTAATAAAGGGGACAAAAATATAAGCAAATGGTTGGAAAAATCTCCTGAATTATTTTGCAATAAGATTTTATTAATAAAATGTAAAGTTAATTCATCTTACATGAATATTTTTCACAATCATGCTGCCAAAAGGAATACTGTATATAAAACTTTCATCAGATTTCTGTTTTGAACATATTTAGCATTTGTTTGCATCAAGTTTCACAACAACACGAACATTTACAAACATTTAGTCCTTTAAAAAAAAAAGTGGTTTTATAAAAACACTGTTTAATACAAAGAAAAGTTTTTTTCTGATATGAAATGAGTCGAAGCTGCCGAACGAAAGTTTAATTATTTCTTTCATCAGGTAGAAGTTATTGTTCCTGGAGCCACAGATTAACGGACAGAAAACAAATTAGATTAAATAGATTAATTTCATGAGCAGACTCAAAAACTTTTATTTTTTTTTTAATATAAAAACACAAGACGAGTTTATGAATAAACTTCCTGACGATCTTCAGGATGAAATAATCCCAGATTTTCTTTTAGCTTTTAACTATCAGGAATAAACACTTATTTGCTTTTATTTGTTTTTGGATTATTTTGATCATTAAGACTTTTATTTTTCCGACTTTATGTCGGTCGTTTAATCTGTTGTTGACGTTTTTTAAATCTTTAACGAACAAACAGTGACGATAAACAAACATCAAACTTTACAATAAATTCTACGAGACGTTTCTGTCATAGTTTCATTTCTTCTGTGAATAAATTAAATTATAATTCTGATAAACTTCAGTTTTACTGAAGATGTTAAATCAAATACAACTTTTACACTGTTTGAAATAATCTGATAAATCTTGTTTTTTGTGTTTTTGTTCCGTTTTAATCCGGTTTGATGAGGTAAACACGTTTGACGTTCTTTTATAAATCTGAGCGAATTGATGATTCAGTCAAAATAAAACTTTGTTCTCCACCTTCATTTTTGAAACTCGGTGAAAATAGTTGAACAAAACGAGCAGAAAATCCTTCCGGTTCGATCCTCGAGTTTCTCCTTCACAGAATTCTTTTTTTAATCGAACTTAAACACCGGAGCAGAATTTTTCTTTTTAAATATACAAAATCTGTTGAAGAAAACGCTCCAATCTGAAGAGAAAATGGGCGACTGTCTGCGTTATTGATGTTAAAAAGAGACAACGGTTTGTCCATGCAGCACCTGAACGCATCACATGAACACAAACACATCACAAGAGTTCTGACTTTAACACCAACACACTGAATCAAATCAGTCCAAGTCCTTTGGTGCGTGCCGACTCAACACTTGAAGGATTGTTTTTGTTCAGGAAGAGGTAAATGACCCTGAACTCATCACAGGGTAAACGACCCTGAACTCATCACAGTTTCAATCGTTTCGCTCCAAAACAGAAGAAAATGTTTCACTGATCTTTGCTGGACAGGAAGTCTGTAGATGAGCCATTTGTTTCTGCTCCCACTCTCTGACACGAAGACTTCGTCCTGCTGCTGTCCTCCACTGCCGCCTGCAGACCTGAACACACAAAAGGTTCTGATCCGTTCAGCAGAAAACACCTCCAGGTCCGAAACATGTGATACTTCACTGAACGTGGCTCAAAGAATAAAATGTGTTCCTCCATCTGAGCCTGAGATGTTCGAGTCCATCAGCTGGTTCTCAAAAACGAACAACTGTCCGGCGGTCAGCAGGGGGCACTGCAGGTGGCGCCACACAACAATACATGACAGGAAGAAGAGACTAAAACCGCAAAAGGAGTGATTATATTTCATGTCAGCGAGAATTGGAAGAGTTTATGCTCTTATAAACGGACTACCAGTCCTAAAGAGAATTCTTGTCAAAATAAAATGGCAGCACAACAGCTCAGTGGTTAGCACTGTTGCTTCACAGCAAGAAGGTCCTGGGTTCAATCCCCGGATGGACCTGGGGTCTTTCTGTGTGGAGTTTGCATGTTCTTCTTGTGCTTGCGTGGGTTTTCTCCGGGTACTCCGGTTTCCTCCCACAGACCAAAAACATGCATGTTAGGCTGCCTTCAGGCCTCCTTTGTGAAAGAGATCTGTGATCTCAATGGGCTTTGCCTGGTTAAATAAATGTTAATAATAAAAGTAAAAAAGAATAAACAGTCATGTGACAAACAAGTTCGTAACTGACTTACCGGTACTTCCTGTTTGAGCAGTACTTAACGCATCACTTCCTGTCTCATCACATCCTGTCTAACCACTTCCTGTTTAAGCATGTCCTGTCTGAACACATTTTGTGTGACCACTTCCTGTCTAAACACGCCAGTCTCATGACTTTGTCTGAGCACTTCCTGTTTTAACCCTTCCTGCCTGAAAGTACGGTGGCTGGGAGGGGCAGCGTAGTAATCACTGTGGTGGCAGCATACCTGTGTCCCTCATTAAAATATTGTATGCACTGCTGCAGCGTATCTGGTGCTTCCGTCTGCTCTGTGCCATTTAAAAACTCCAAGGATTGACCGCACAAAAAACAAAACCGCGTTAATATACTCATAGGTGTCCCACAAAACGGGCAAAACGTGACTCGACTGTTGTCCATCTTGGGTCGAAATGACCGCTTCCATCATCACTTCCGAGTTATCCGGGTCAGCCTCGGAGTAAGTACATTTCCTTTCCGTGTGATTCTCTCATTTGTTAATTTGTTTCAGGACTTGTTAAAGTGTTTCGCCTCATTTGTTAATTTGTTTCAGGACTTGTTAAAGTGTTTCACCTCATTTGTCAATTTGTTTCAGGACTTGTTAAAGTGTTCAGGACTTGTTAAAGTGTTTTGCCTCATTTGTCAATTTGTTTCAGGACTTGTTAAAGTGTTCAGGACTTGTTAAAGTGTTTCGCCTCATTTGTTAATTTGTTTCAGGACTTGTTAAAGTGTTTCGCCTCATTTGTTAATTTGTTTCAGGACTTGTTAAAGTGTTCAGGACTTGTTAAAGTGTTTCACCTCATTTGTTAATTTGTTTCAGGACTTGTTAAAGTGTTTCGCCTCATTTGTTAATTGTTTCAGGACTTGTTAAAGTGTTCAGGACTTGTTAGTGTTTCGCCTCATTTGTTAATTTGTTTCAGGACTTGTTAAAGTGTTCAGGACTTGTTAAAGTGTTTCGCCTCATTTGTTAATTTGTTTCAGGACTTGTTAAAGTGTTCAGGACTTGTTAAAGTGTTTTGCCTCATTTGTTAATTTGTTTCAGGACTTGTTAAAGTGTTCAGGACTTGTTAAAGTGTTTCGCCTCATTTGTTAATTTGTTTCAGGACTTGTTAAAGTGTTTCGCCTCATTTGTCAATTTGTTTCAGGACTTGTTAAAGTGTTCAGGACTTGTTAAAGTGTTTCATCTCATTTGTTAATTTGTTTCAGGACTTGTTAAAGTGTTTCGCCTCATTTGTCAATTTGTTTCAGGACTTGTTAAAGTGTTCAGGACTTGTTAAAGTGTTTTGCCTCATTTGTCAATTTGTTTCAGGACTTGTTAAAGTGTTCAGGACTTGTTAAAGTGTTTTGCCTCATTTGTCAATTGAGGGTTTGCCAATTGAGTGTTTCGCCTCATTTGTTAATTTGTTTCAGGACTTATTAAAGTGTTCAGGACTTGTTAAAGTGTTTTGCCTCATTTGTCAATTTGTTTCAGGACTTGTTAAAGTGTTTCGCCTCATTTATTAATTTGTTTCAGGACTTGTTAAAGTGTTTCGCCTCATTTGTTAATTTGTTTCAGGACTTGTTAAAGTGTTCAGGACTTGTTAAAGTGTTTCGCCTCATTTGTTAATTTGTTTCAGGACTTGTTAAAGTGTTTCGCCTCATTTGTTAATTTGTTTCAGGACTTGTTAAAGTGTTCAGGACTTGTTAAAGTGTTTCGCCTCATTTGTTAATTTGTTTCAGGACTTGTTAAAGTGTTCAGGACTTGTTAAAGTGTTTTGCCTCATTTGTTAATTTGTTTCAGGACTTGTTAAAGTGTTCAGGACTTGTTAAAGTGTTTCGCCTCATTTGTTAATTTGTTTCAGGACTTGTTAAAGTGTTCAGGACTTGTTAAAGTGTTTCGCCTCATTTGTTAATTTGTTTCAGGACTTGTTAAAGTGTTTCGCCTCATTTGTTAATTTGTTTCAGGACTTGTTAAAGTGTTCAGGACTTGTTAAAGTGTTTCGCCTCATTTGTTAATTTGTTTCAGGACTTGTTAAAGTGTTCAGGACTTGTTAAAGTGTTTCGCCTCATTTGTTAATTTGTTTCAGGACTTGTTAAAGTGTTCAGGACTTGTTAAAGTGTTTCGCCTCATTTGTTAATTTGTTTCAGGACTTGTTAAAGTGTTTCGCCTCATTTGTTAATTTGTTTCAGGACTTGTTAAAGTGTTTCGCCTCATTTGTTAATTTGTTTCAGGACTTGTTAAAGTGTTCAGGACTTGTTAAAGTGTTTCGCCTCATTTGTTAATTTGTTTCAGGACTTGTTAAAGTGTTCAGGACTTGTTAAAGTGTTTCGCCTCATTTGTTAATTTGTTTCAGGACTTGTTAAAGTGTTCAGGACTTGTTAAAGTGTTTCGCCTCATTTGTTAATTTGTTTCAGGACTTGTTAAAGTGTTTCGCCTCATTTGTTAATTTGTTTCAGGACTTGTTAAAGTGTTCAGGACTTGTTAAAGTGTTTCGCCTCATTTGTTAATTTGTTTCAGGACTTGTTAAAGTGTTCAGGACTTGTTAAAGTGTTTCGCCTCATTTGTTAATTTGTTTCAGGACTTGTTAAAGTGTTCAGGACTTGTTAAAGTGTTTCGCCTCATTTGTTAATTTGGTTCAGGACTTGTTAAAGTGTTCAGGACTTATTAAAGTGTTTCGCCTCATTTGTTAATTTGTTTCAGGACTTGTGTTTCGCCTCATTTGTTAATTTGTTTCAGGACTTGTTAAAGTGTTCAGGACTTGTTAAAGTGTTAGGACTTGTTCAAGTGTTCAGGACTTGTTAAAGTGTTTCACCTCATTTGTTAATTTGTTTCAGGACTTGTTAGTGTTTGGCCTCATTTGGTAATTTGTTTCAGGACTTGTTAAAGTGTTCAGGACTTGTTAAAGTGTTTCGCCTCATTTGTTAATTTGTTTCAGGACTTGTTAGTGTTTCGCCTCATTTGGTAATTTTTTTCAGGACTTGTTAAAGTGTTCAGGACTTGTTAAAGTGTTTCGCCTCATTTGTTAATTTGTTTCAGGACTTGTTAGTGTTTCGCCTCATTTGTTAATTTGTTTCAGGACTTGTTAAAGTGTTTCGCCTCATTTGTTAATTTGTTTCAGGACTTGTTAAAGTGTTCGCCTCTTTTGTCAATTTGTTTCAGGACTTGTTAAAGTGTTCAGGACTTGTTAAAGTGTTTCACCTCATTTGTCAATTTGTTTCAGGACTTGTTAAAGTGTTTCGCCTCATTTGTCAATTTGTTTCAGGACTTGTTAAAGTGTTCAGGACTTGTTAAAGTGTTTCGCCTCTTTTGTCAATTTGTTTCAGGGCTTGTTAAAGTGTTCAGGACTTGTTAAAGTGTTTCGCCTCATTTGTCAATTTGTTTCAGGACTTGTTAAAGTGTTCAGGACTTGTTCAAGTGTTTCGCCTCATTTGTCAATTTGTTTCAGGACTTGTTAAAGTGTTCAGGACTTGTTAAAGTGTTTTGCCTCATTTGTCAATTGAGGGTTTGTCAATTGAGTGTTTCGCCTCATTTGTTAATTTGTTTCAGGACTTGGTAAAGTGTTCAGGACTTGTTAAAGTGTTTTGCCTCATTTGTCAATTTGTTTCAGGACTTGTTAAAGTGTTCAGGACTTGTTAAAGTGTTTCGCCTCATTTGTTAATTTGTTTCAGGACTTGTGAAAGTGTTTCGCCTCATTTGTTAATTTGTTTCAGGACTTGTTAAAGTGTTCAGGACTTGTTAAAGTGTTTCGCCTCATTTGTTAATTTGTTTCAGGACTTGTTAAAGTGTTCAGGACTTGTTAAAGTGTTTCGCCTCATTTGTTAATTTGTTTCAGGACTTGTTAAAGTGTTCAGGACTTGTTAAGTGTTTTGCCTCATTTGTTAATTTGTTTCAGGACTTGTTAAAGTGTTCAGGACTTGTTAAAGTGTTTCACCTTGTTAATTTGTTTCAGGACTTGTTAAAGTGTTCAGGACTTATTAAAGTGTTTCGCCTCATTTGTTAATTTGTTTCAGGACTTGTTAAAGTGTTTCGCCTCATTTGTTAATTTGTTTCAGGACTTGTTAAAGTGTTTCGCCTCATTTGTTAATTTGTTTCAGGACTTGTTAAGTGTTCAGGACTTGTTAAAGTGTTTCGCCTCATTTGTTAATTTGTTTCAGGACTTGTTAAAGTGTTCAGGACTTGTTAAAGTGTTTCACCTCATTTGTTAATTTGTTTCAGGACTTGTTAAAGTGTTTCGCCTCATTTGTCAATTTGTTTCAGGACTTGTTAAAGTGTTCAGGACTTGTTTGTGTTTCGCCTCATTTGTTAATTTGTTTCAGGACTTGTTAAAGTGTTCAGGACTTGTTAAAATGTTTCACCTCATTTGTTAATTTGTTTCAGGACTTGTTAAAGTGTTTTGCCTCATTTGTTAATTTGTTTCAGGACTTGTTAAAGTGTTCAGGACTTGTTAAAAGTGTTTTGCCTCATTTGTTAATTTGTTTCATGACTTGTTAAAGTGTTCAGGACTTGTTAAAGTGTTTCGCCTCATTTGTCAATTTGTTTCAGGACTTGTTAAAGTGTTCAGGACTTGTTAAAGTGTTTCGCCTCATTTGTTAATTTGGCTCAGGACTTGTTAAAGTGTTCAGGACTTGTTAAAGTGTTCAGGACTTGTTAAAGTGTTTCGCCTCATTTGTTAATTTGGTTCAGGACTTGTTAAAGTGTTCAGGACTTATTAAAGTGTTTCGCCTCATTTGTTAATTTGTTTCAGGACTCGTGTTTCGCCTCATTTGTTAATTTGGTTCAGGACTTGTTAAAGTGTTCAGGACTTGTTAAAGTGTTTCGCCTCATTTGTTAATTTGTTTCAGGACTTGTTAGTGTTTCGCCTCATTTGGTAATTTGTTTCAGGACTTGTTAAAGTGTTCAGGACTTGTTAAAGTGTTTCGCCTCATTTGTTAATTTGTTTCAGGACTTGTTAAGTGTTCAGGACTTGTTAAAGTGTTTCGCCTCATTTGTTAATTTGTTTCAGGACTTGTTAAAGTGTTCAGGACTTGTTAGTGTTTTGCCTCATTTGTTAATTTGTTTCAGGACTTGTTAAAGTGTTCAGGACTTGTTAAAGTGTTTCACCTCATTTGTTAATTTGTTTCAGGACTTGTTAAAGTGTTCAGGACTTATTAAAGTGTTTCGCCTCATTTGTTAATTTGTTTCAGGACTTGTTAAAGTGTTTCGCCTCATTTGTTAATTTGTTTCAGGACTTGTTAAAGTGTTTCGCCTCATTTGTTAATTTGTTTCAGGACTTGTTAAGTGTTCAGGACTTGTTAAAGTGTTTCGCCTCATTTGTTAATTTGTTTCAGGACTTGTTAAAGTGTTCAGGACTTGTTAAAGTGTTTCACCTCATTTGTTAATTTGTTTCAGGACTTGTTAAAGTGTTTCGCCTCATTTGTCAATTTGTTTCAGGACTTGTTAAAGTGTTCAGGACTTGTTAGTGTTTCGCCTCATTTGTTAATTTGTTTCAGGACTTGTTAAAGTGTTCAGGACTTGTTAAAATGTTTCACCTCATTTGTTAATTTGTTTCAGGACTTGTTAAAGTGTTTCGCCTCATTTGTTAATTTGTTTCAGGACTTGTTAAAGTGTTCAGGACTTGTTAAAGTGTTTCGCCTCATTTGTTAATTTGTTTCAGGACTTGTTAAAGTGTTCAGGACTTGTTAAAGTGTTTCGCCTCATTTGTCAATTTGTTTCAGGACTTGTTAAAGTGTTCAGGACTTGTTAAAGTGTTTCGCCTCATTTGTTAATTTGGCTCAGGACTTGTTAAAGTGTTCAGGACTTGTTAAAGTGTTCAGGACTTGTTAAAGTGTTTCGCCTCATTTGTTAATTTGGTTCAGGACTTGTTAAAGTGTTCAGGACTTATTAAAGTGTTTCGCCTCATTTGTTAATTTGTTTCAGGACTCGTGTTTCGCCTCATTTGTTAATTTGGTTCAGGACTTGTTAAAGTGTTCAGGACTTGTTAAAGTGTTTCGCCTCATTTGTTAATTTGTTTCAGGACTTGTTAGTGTTTCGCCTCATTTGGTAATTTGTTTCAGGACTTGTTAAAGTGTTCAGGACTTGTTAAAGTGTTTCGCCTCATTTGTTAATTTGTTTCAGGACTTGTTAAAGTGTTTCGCCTCATTTGTTAATTGTTTCAGGACTTGTTAAAGTGTTCAGGACTTGTTAAAGTGTTTCGCCTCATTTGTTAATTTGGTTCAGGACTTGTTAAAGTGTTCAGGACTTATTAAAGTGTTTCGCCTCATTTGTTAATTTGTTTCAGGACTAGTGTTTCGCCTCATTTGTTAATTTGGTTCAGGACTTGTTAAAGTGTTCAGGACTTGTTAAAGTGTTTCGCCTCATTTGTTAATTTGTTTCAGGACTTGTTAGTGTTTCGCCTCATTTGGTAATTTGTTTCAGGACTTGTTAAAGTGTTCAGGACTTGTTAAAGTGTTTCGCCTCATTTGTTAATTTGTTTCAGGACTTGTTAAGTGTTCAGGACTTGTTAAAGTGTTTCGCCTCATTTGTTAATTTGTTTCAGGACTTGTTAAAGTGTTCAGGACTTGTTAGTGTTTTGCCTCATTTGTTAATTTGTTTCAGGACTTGTTAAAGTGTTCAGGACTTGTTAAAGTGTTTCACCTCATTTGTTAATTTGTTTCAGGACTTGTTAAAGTGTTCAGGACTTATTAAAGTGTTTCGCCTCATTTGTTAATTTGTTTCAGGACTTGTTAAAGTGTTCAGGACTTGTTAAAGTGTTTCGCCTCATTTGTTAATTTGTTTCAGGACTTGTTAAGTGTTCAGGACTTGTTAAAGTGTTTCGCCTCATTTGTTAATTTGTTTCAGGACTTGTTAAAGTGTTCAGGACTTGTTAAAGTGTTTCACCTCATTTGTTAATTTGTTTCAGGACTTGTTAAAGTGTTTCGCCTCATTTGTCAATTTGTTTCAGGACTTGTTAAAGTGTTCAGGACTTGTTAGTGTTTCGCCTCATTTGTTAATTTGTTTCAGGACTTGTTAAAGTGTTCAGGACTTGTTAAAATGTTTCACCTCATTTGTTAATTTGTTTCAGGACTTGTTAAAGTGTTTTGCCTCATTTGTTAATTTGTTTCAGGACTTGTTAAAGTGTTCAGGACTTGTTAAAAGTGTTTTGCCTCATTTGTTAATTTGTTTCATGACTTGTTAAAGTGTTCAGGACTTGTTAAAGTGTTTCGCCTCATTTGTCAATTTGTTTCAGGACTTGTTAAAGTGTTCAGGACTTGTTAAAGTGTTTCGCCTCATTTGTTAATTTGGCTCAGGACTTGTTAAAGTGTTCAGGACTTGTTAAAGTGTTCAGGACTTGTTAAAGTGTTTCGCCTCATTTGTTAATTTGGTTCAGGACTTGTTAAAGTGTTCAGGACTTATTAAAGTGTTTCGCCTCATTTGTTAATTTGTTTCAGGACTCGTGTTTCGCCTCATTTGTTAATTTGGTTCAGGACTTGTTAAAGTGTTCAGGACTTGTTAAAGTGTTTCGCCTCATTTGTTAATTTGTTTCAGGACTTGTTAGTGTTTCGCCTCATTTGGTAATTTGTTTCAGGACTTGTTAAAGTGTTCAGGACTTGTTAAAGTGTTTCGCCTCATTTGTTAATTTGTTTCAGGACTTGTTAAAAAAAAAAAAAACTCAGGACAGTGTTAGTTTTACTATTTTATGCTTATGTCTATTATTATATGTTTCAGTGTTTCAATGTTTAGATGTTTACTGTTGCACCGAGGGACTGAGAGAAACGCAATTTCGGTCCTGTGTATGTCCTGTACAGTACATATTGCAGATCTGACAATAAAGTTGACTTTGACTTTTGACTTTGACTTAAAGTGTTTTGCCACTCCCGGCCACCGTATGAAAGCCTCCAGTTTGAAAACTTAGTCTAATCACTTGCTATTTGAGCGCCTCTTGACTGAACACTTCCTGTCTCATTAGTTCTGTTTTCAGAACTTCCTGTTCGAGCACTTCCTGTTGTGTGGTTGTGTGCACATACAAGTGACATTATACTTCCGGGGGTGAACGCGTGCGCATCTCGCTGCAGCTGCTCCTCGTACTTTTCTTGTCCTTGGGTGTCATGAAAGGCGCTTTTAAATAAAATGATTATTATTATTATTATGTCTTTACCTGCTCCCCGTTCAGCGTCTGGGTCAGCGGAGGTCAGCTGGGCGGCGGAGGCCGGTGAAGGGGGTGATGGGTAATCGGGCGGAGTCTCGTTCTCGTCCCCTGATAGGCTCCGGAGAACTCCTGTTCCCATGGCAACAGAAAGGCTGACTGGTCGCCTAGCAACGGGTAACTTCCTCTCTGAGATGGAGATTTAACCAACAGGTGTTCAGATGTTCTAAATTGTTTTCTTCCATAGAGCTTTAAGAATCTTTAGGTGAAACGTTTCAGAATAAAAAACACAAAACCCATTTTACTGCAACAGAAGAAGCCAGAACAGATGGGACATACTCTTCTTCGGTCCTCTGTACTGCTGAGACTTCCTCCTCTGTTTGGATGCTGCAGACTGCAGGTCTCTGAACCCTGAAACAAACGAAGTCCTCAGAGACCGTGGCTCACCTGTTCCCCGCCCAGAAAGCCCAGCTCCAGTGATGTGTACCTGTGTTAAAGGCAGGAGGCTGAAGATGGTACCCAGTCAGCTGACACCAGCCCACCGGGTACAGGTCCGGGGACTCGCAGTCCACCCACTGGTCATACTCATCCTCCCAGCCGTCAAAGTGGATCCGCAACAGCCGGTGGACGATGCGGGTCACCGTGGCAACACAGATGAGCCGAGGCTCCATGAGATCCACGGCCTCCAGCTTCATCCCGGGACAGAAACCGTGGTTCGGGACTTCCTGTTGGGACAGATGTCAATGCGTTTAATTTTCTTTAAAGGCAACTTTAACAGCTCAGAGGACCATTTTTAAATGTTTAAAATAATAAACCCTAAAGTTAATGAAACTGAAAATCCCCTCCAGTGTGCTGCTGGCCATTTTTAACAACAAGTGTGACAAGTGTACAGAGTTGTAGTAGCTACAGGGTAATTAAGTTGATGAGTCACACGATGAAGATCTGGGAGAGTTGTGGAAGCAAGACTTAGACAAGAGGAGACTATCTGTGAGCAACAGTATGGTTTCATGCCAAGAACGAACACCACAGACACCATCTTTGCTTTGAGGATGTTGATAGAGGAGTATAGAGAGGGTCAGAAAGAACTCCATTGTTTCTTTGTGGATTTAGAAAAAACATATGACAGCAGGACATGTTAGACTGGTACAGGACATGTATGAGGACAGCAGGACAGTGGTGAGATGTGCTGTAGGAGTGACAGATAGCTTCAAGGTGGAGGTGGGAGTGCATCAAGGATCGGCTCTGAGCCCCTTCTTGTTTGCTCTGGTGATGGACCGACTAACAGATGAGGTCAGGCAGGAATCCCCATGGACTATGATGTTTGCAGATGACATTGTGATCTGTGGTGAGAACAGGTGGAAGAGAACTTGGAGAGGTGGAGGTATGCACTTGAAAGAAGAGGAATGAAAGTCAGCCGTAGTAAGACAGAGTACATGTGTGTGAATGAGAGGGAGGCCAGTGGAACAGTGAGGCTACAAGGAGCAGAGGTCACAAAGGTGCAGGACTTCAAGTACTTGGGGTCCACTGTCCAGGAAAATGGGGAATGTGGTAAAGAGGTGAAAAAGAGAGTCCAGGCAGGATGGAGTGGATGGAGAAAAGTTTCAGGAGTGATTTGTGACAAAAAGGTGTCAGCAAAGGTCAAAGGAAAAGTTTACAAGACAGTGGTGAGACCAGCTATGTTGTATGGTCTGGAGACAGAGACAAAAAGACAGGAGACAGAACTGGAAGTGGCAGAAATGAAGATGTTGAGGTTCTCCTTAGGAGTGACAAGGATGGATAAGATCAGGAATGAGATCATCAGAGGTACAGCACATGTTGAACAACTGGGAGATAAAGTTAGCGAGACCAGACTGAGATGGTTTGGACATGTCCAGAGGGAAAGTGGTTTGGACATGTCCAGAGGGACAGTGGTTTGGACATGTCCAGAGGAGGGACAGTGGTTTGGACATGTCCAGAGGAGGGAAAGTGGTTTGGACATGTCCAGAGGAGGGAAAGTGGTTTGGACATGTCCAGAGGGACAGTGGTTTGGACATGTCCAGAGGGACAGTGGTTTGGACATGTCCAGAGGGACAGTGGTTTGGACATGTCCAGAGGGAAAGTGGTTTGGACATGTCCAGAGGGACAGTGGTTTGGACATGTCCAGAGGGACAGTGGTTTGGACATGTCCAGAGGGACAGTGGTTTGGACATGTCCAGAGGGACAGTGGTTTGGACATGTCCAGAGGGAAAGTGGTTTGGACATGTCCAGAGGGAAAGTGGTTTGGACATGTCCAGAGGGACAGTGGTTTGGACATGTCCAGAGGGAAAGTGGTTTGGACATGTCCAGAGGGACAGTGGTTTGGACATGTCCAGAGGGACAGTGGTTTGGACATGTCCAGAGGGAAAGTGGTTTGGACATGTCCAGAGGGAAAGTGGTTTGGACATGTCCAGAGGGAAAGTGGTTTGGACATGTCCAGAGGGACAGTGGTTTGGACATGTCCAGAGGGACAGTGGTTTGGACATGTCCAGAGGGACAGTGGTTTGGACATGTCCAGAGGGACAGTGGTTTGGACATGTCCAGAGGGACAGTGGTTTGGACATGTCCAGAGGGACAGTGGTTTGGACATGTCCAGAGGGACAGTGGTTTGGACATGTCCAGAGGGAAAGTGGTTTGGACATGTCCAGAGGGAAAGTGGTTTGGACATGTCCAGAGGGAAAGTGGTTTGGACATGTCCAGAGGGACAGTGGTTTGGACATGTCCAGAGGGACAGTGGTTTGGACATGTCCAGAGGGAAAGTGGTTTGGACATGTCCAGAGGGACAGTGGTTTGGACATGTCCAGAGGGACAGTGGTTTGGACATGTCCAGAGGGACAGTGGTTTGGACATGTCCAGAGGGACAGTGGTTTGGACATGTCCAGAGGGACAGTGGTTTGGACATGTCCAGAGGGACAGTGGTTTGGACATGTCCAGAGGGACAGTGGTTTGGACATGTCCAGAGGGACAGTGGTTTGGACATGTCCAGAGGGAAAGTGGTTTGGACATGTCCAGAGGGAAAGTGGTTTGGACATGTCCAGAGGGAAAGTGGTTTGGACATGTCCAGAGGGACAGTGGTTTGGACATGTCCAGAGGGACAGTGGTTTGGACATGTCCAGAGGGAAAGTGGTTTGGACATGTCCAGAGGGACAGTGGTTTGGACATGTCCAGAGGGAAAGTGGTTTGGACATGTCCAGAGGGACAGTGGTTTGGACATGTCCAGAGGGACAGTGGTTTGGACATGTCCAGAGGGACAGTGGTTTGGACATGTCCAGAGGGAAAGTGGTTTGGACATGTCCAGAGGGAAAGTGGTTTGGACATGTCCAGAGGGACAGTGGTTTGGACATGTCCAGAGGGAAAGTGGTTTGGACATGTCCAGAGGGAAAGTGGTTTGGACATGTCCAGAGGGACAGTGGTTTGGACATGTCCAGAGGGACAGTGGTTTGGACATGTCCAGAGGGACAGTGGTTTGGACATGTCCAGAGGGACAGTGGTTTGGACATGTCCAGAGGGAAAGTGGTTTGGACATGTCCAGAGGGACAGTGGTTTGGACATGTCCAGAGGGAAAGTGGTTTGGACATGTCCAGAGGGAAAGTGGTTTGGACATGTCCAGAGGGACAGTGGTTTGGACATGTCCAGAGGGAAAGTGGTTTGGACATGTCCAGAGGGACAGTGGTTTGGACATGTCCAGAGGGAAAGTGGTTTGGACATGTCCAGAGGAGGGACAGTGGTTTGGACATGTCCAGAGGAAGGACAGTGGGTATATTGGTAGAAGGATGTTAGAAATGCAGCTGCCAATCCAGTTAGAGAAGACATGGAGTGAGGACAGAGGATGCAGAGTACACAATGAGATGGAGGACGACGACTTGCTGTGGAGACCCCTGAAGAGGGAACAACTGAAAGATTCTTTCTAGTTTTTATTTTGCTTAAAAGTATAGTTTCCTCAAATGAGTGGGGTTACCAATGGACCCCCCACCACAATCACCGTGGCTCCTCCATTGCACCTGGGGGTGGATAAAATGTCTTCCTCCACTCTCCAGGATCTGTCACTCTGTGCTGCCTCGGACGAGAAATAAAAACCTCCCTGTTCTTCTCCACAGTGGAACGTCGTCCACTTGAATATCTTGCAGCAAAAACATTTAGGTTCACTTCATTCTCTATTCAATTCCAGTCCAGCAAAACACTCATCTCCAGAACTACAAACGTTCACTATTCAAATCTCAGGGGACATCAGAGTACTGCTTGTACAATTATATATACAGTACAGTAGTTTTAAACAGAAATGTTCAGCTACGCTGATGACACTCTGCTGTTGTTAACGGTGAAGGTATAAAGATGGACTGCCAGGCTGGACGTTCCACCTGGAGGTTTGTGGACCTCACCTTGTTGAAGAGGTTGACCGGCGCAGCCACGGACTTGCTCTCCTTCAGATACTCGAACCACCTGAAGGGCAGACTGGAGTAACCTGACAAACCAGAACAGGGTGAATAGAACTGTTCTCTGGTGTCGTTTTGAAAATGTCAGGTGATTTCTCGAGCTTCAGAGCTGACGGATGAACGAAACTGAAGAGTCCACTTTTTCTAAACATGTCCGGATTTTCCTACACAAGATTTTATAGAACCACCCCAGACACTCAGAACATATCTAGGATTTTCGTCAACGCGTCATGGTTTTATCAAACATGTCATATGGCCTTCATTTTGGTCCCTCCCCCAGCTGGGCGGAGCTTTCTCCGTACCTCTGGGGGGCGTCAGATCTATGTTGTTGATCTCGCAGAACCCAGCAGGGAAGATGGACGGAGACATGGAGTGATAGCAGAACCAGTCCGAGCCGTCGGCAGCTTCCGAACCGTCTATGCCGATCATCAGATACCCGTCTGCCAGAACCTGACAGAGAGAGGTCAAAGGTCACACAGAGCTGACGGCGGTTCCTGACGGCGGTTCCTGACAGCGGTGAAGGGTTGGCGCACCTTCCTAACTGTGGCCACACAGATGGCAGAGAGGTTCAAAGGGTCGATGGCCTCCAGCTTCATCCCGTCTTCAAACCAGGGTCCGCTCTGATCCACCTCCTTCACCTGCAGGAAGTGACATCAGTCCTCAGGTTTCCAAACCAAACCAAAGGAGGAAAAACCATCAGGTGTTTCCAGTGTTCTACTGCCCTCATGAGGTGGAAATCTGAATCAAACACTCTGATGGAGGTCGTTAGTTAAAGTGTAACTCACCCCGAAATTAACTTTTTTTTAGCTGATAAACTCCCTAGAATGTGTTTAAAATGTTTTATAGCACTATGTCTGTGTTAATTTTCATGTATTTGTGCGTATTTGTTTAAATCGGCAATATTTGGTCTAAAAACGTGTTTATGGTAGTCCTATGGGTTGAACTGGTGAATTACACCTTAATTTTCTGATTGGTCTACGATTCGCACTGTGACGTGTTTTCGCACTCTGTCGTCACGAAAGTGGTTCAAGCAGAGCCAATCCACTGCAGAGAAGGAAGGTCCTCACTGCAGTTCATACCTTATATGGAAGTGGTACATTGCACTCCGGAAAAGTACTGCAAAGAAGCATATTATCGTTTTCGGAATGGCAATAGTTATTTGTAATTTTAACTTATTTATTTTAGGAATACTTTTCACTACATCGAAACTATTTGGTTGTATTCATTTTCTTATATTGCGATGGATGAGTAATGCATAAATGCCACAATAGGACAATGGTGTAGGTGCAGGTTTGGGATCCGACAGACCCGGGTTCGAACCCCGGCCACAGCATATCTTGTATCATTTTCTTCTTTTTTTTTTTAACGCCTTTTGTTTCGGATAGATCGGGTGAGTACATAATTATTCTTTGTTGTTGCTTGTTTATTACTAATGTAATTTTAACATTCAGAAACAATTACGGTCTCTCGTCCTGGCCACACCTCCTCGCGCAACCCCCACCCGCCTCCCCCTCCTTTAGGCGGTGTCTGTTGACACTCCCACTTTGTTGCATTTTTTTAATTTCGTCTTGGGGGCGGAGCTACCGTTTCACAGTGAGATGAGCCGCTCTTTAACGAGGACTTTGTTCAGTAAAGTAAAACCTTAACAGGAAGTGCCTTTTATTAAAACAAATGAAAATATTATCGCACAGGTGAGGAGAGAACGATCAACATTGTGAAACAAACTCCTTCCAGCTGCAGGCGAGAGAAGTTCAGGTGATGCTCACCTTCACGAACAGCTGTCCAGGTGCGTCTGTCTGCCCATCCAGCTTCTTCGTCACGTCTGAAAACAAACACACAACTTCAGCGCCGGCCCTTCTTCCCGCCTCGCAGACCTTCACGATGCCGTCTGACCCACCGGATCGTTTGAAACGATGCCCGATGGACCGAGACCAGCCCACGCTGTGGATCAGCGGGCTGTGCATATGACACCAGAAGTCATCGGAACCGTCATCGCACTCCTCGTACACGAGCCGCAGCCGACCGCCGATCACCTGCGACGAGACCACGGTCAGGAGGAGCTGAGCCGAACCAGAACCACGATGGTCCAACTGACATTCACCTGCTCCACCAGAGCCACACGAGTCCGACACAGGTGGGTCTTATCCACCACCTCCACCCTCATCAGCTTCTTGAAGGGAAACTGCATGCTCTCCTGCACCTGGAGGAGGAGCAAGAGGAGCAGATATATACTGATGCTCATTAGTTGGTTTTTGGTGTCTTATTACTTTTGTCAGTTTCAAGTCATTTCAGGTACATTAGTTAGTCTTCTTTCTTTAATAATAATGATAATAATAATAATAAAAGTATGAACAACTGTTTGTCGGTGACTTTAAAAGATCTTCTTGCTGAAATAAAAAAGTTTACCATTTGGCCCCGCCCACCTCATTTAGTATACAGTAGGTAACTGTCAATCACTGGCGTCTCAGTACAGTAAGTCATTTTTGTTTAGCTATATAATTTAAAACCTGTAGGACTTTGTTCAGAAATGTGTACATTTCACAAAATGGCACTTTTTTTTTTTTACAAATAAAGCCGACTTTTTGAAGCATTTAGTTCAAACAAGCTTTTTCTGTGGGTCATGAGAGTTAAAATGTGTACAGTACACATTTTCTCAAGTCTTGTTTACAGCGGGGGCGGGGCAAAAGTATTAAATATGTTCAGGGGGAGTGGTTTGATATAATTAGCTACACCCAGCAATGCATATTTGTAGGCATGGAGTAAGTGGAGTAAGTTTAGTCCTGGCCTGAGAAAATGTGTGCAAATTGGATAAAATATGTAAGATTTACACGAACATTCAATGTTATGATGAAATACTGCAGAAGCCACGCTCACCTGGAAACAGTTATTCAAAAGTAGCAAAACGTTAATAAAGGGAGTACCAACAGGCTAGTTAGAAGCTAAAAGTAAATAAAGGTTGTCTAAAGGCAAAAAATTTGCAAAAAGCTAGCTAACAGCTAAAAATATCAGAAGTTTGGCTCAGAGCTCGACGTAGCAAAAGACTGGATAAAAGGAGCCAAAGCTTAGCTAAAACTTTAACCTTCAAAGTTAGTTTCTGCGTCACCTTGGATGAAAAGTTCAGCGGCAAAGTTTTAGATCCCGTCAGTCGTTTGATGAGGAAAGTCTTCCAGTTGGTGAACCTGTGCAGAATACCTGAGGACAGACAGAACACCTGCTTTCATCAGCCAATCAGAAGACAGACAGATGTGGACTGATGGGCAGAGCCTAATGGCGCTTTGCCACAGTCTCAAATCATCGACTCCACCCCACACCGCACCAGTTAAGGGCCTCTCCACTGTCTGTACCACCCCACTACCCACTCATCCCGGTTCATGGGCCCACCTTCTTCACGGTCCCAAGCGGGCTGCTCCGAGGGGAAGATCTTGACATAAGCAGACAGCAGCCATTGACTGTCCAGCGGAGATACGTCACTGGATGCCTTGCCTAGCAAAACTGCAAACTACACGTGAACCTCCACTTCCTCATTACGTTGATGGATGGCGCCACAAGAAATGAGCTCATTTACTGAGAGACATCAGAGACGATGGCAGCATGGCTACACATGGACTGATGAGCAGTGCCGAGATAAGCTAAAGAAGTTGGAGTCCGATTATAGGCAGATTAAGGACCACAATGGACAGAGTGGCTCGAACACAATGACCAGTTATGATCCCGCCCACTTTACATTGATGATCCCGCCCACAGCGTGGGGAAACAAGTCACAGTGACAGATCACCTCCACCTGTGAAGAACCAAGAAGATGAGACCATGGGAGACCGGGCTTTCAGTGTGGCTGCCCCCCGCCTGTGGAACTCTCTTCCTGACTGTCTGAGAGCCCCACAGTCTGTGGTTGACTTTAAGAGCGGCTTGAAGACCTTTCTTTTCAACCGAGCATACTCTACCTCCTCATGATTCTACTTTTGATCTTAGTTGATACTGTTATTGATTTTACTTGTTTTATTACTTGTTTTATTGACATTTAATTCTGTTGCACTTTGTAGCACTTTGAGATTTTCATTAATGAAAAGTGCGTTATAAATTGAATTCATTATTATTATTATTATTAGAGCAGGTGGAACCACACTCATCGATGGCAAAGCGGCATAACTGGGTAAGTGAAACTGTCCAATCAGAGTGCATGCTCAATATTCCAGGTAAAAATCCAACAATGTTCAGTCAGGCCATTTTGGCAGTTTTTTGCTGAGACGTTTTGTCCTTCATCCAAAGGACTACTTCAGTCTGAGGGGCCACCAAACAAACCGATTCCCACAAACAACTCACTCCCATAGTGGGGAGAAAAAAACAATTTGCTTGTGATCCATACGCTATGGAGTGTGCTGTTTGTAGGAATCAGTTTGTTTGGTGGCTCCTCAGACTGAAGACGTCCTTTGGATGAAGGACGAAACGTCTCAGCAAAAAAAATAAAAAATAAAAAAGACACCGTCCAGACTGACTGACTGAACATCGTTGTCCAATCAGAACAAGCCGCAGGAACGGTTCTATTTCTATAGGAAAGGTGAAAATGTGAAGCGAACCCAACGGTGCAGGCTGCACAACCAGAACAGCTTCATGTCTGTTTGTGTTATTTTCACTTCATATTTTAATATTTGTGAGTAGAGGAGTGGTGGCGCAGAGGTTAGAGAAGGTGGGCCTGTGATCGGAAGATTGCTGGTTCAACTCCCGGTACAGACAACATCAAAATGTGGGTGGAAAAGGAGAAGCACCCACACCTGCCTCCACCCTCATTTGCCCCACTCTGGGCCCTTGAGCAAGGCTTAACCCCCACCATCTGCTCCCCCTCGCCCTAGATGGAGCTCTCTGCTCCACACATAGTGCTGTGGTAGCTCACTGGTCTGTGGTTGTGTCAGGAAGGACAACCAGTGTAAAAATAACTGGCAAATCTTTGTGCGACTTACCATATTTTCCGGAATATAGGTCGCAGCTTTTTATCATTTTTGCATGCCCTGTGACCTATATTCAGGTGCGACCTATTTATGGCTTTTTATAAAATAAGCTGATTTGTAATCATTTATTAACAAAAATTAAACTGAGACACACTCTTACAATAATGTCAGCTAACAAATATATTTTTTAGGTGTTTATCCTGCTAAAATTATTCATTTATTAAGGAAAAGTTCAGCTCAGACACATATTTGCTATAATTTTTTATCAAACAAATAATTGTTTTTAAGTGTTAATCTTCCTAAAAGCCTTGCTGTGCGCTCCTGTGGCAGACATTTGCAGCAGAGCTAAACACAGTCCACATTTTGATGTAGGTGCGACCTATACTGTATATGGATTTTTCCAATTCTTTGGCAATACTGTAATTGGACAATGCGACCTATATCCAAGTGCGACCTATATTCCAGAAAATATGGTAGTTCGATGTGGGGACCCCCGAAGAAGAAGCAGCTGAAAGAGAAAAACAAAAAAACAAAACTATATATTTGTGAGTAAACTGGGAAGCATCTCTTACTCTGAGGGGGGACCAGAGGTTTCCCTCCAGCTGCACACCAGCCGACAGGGTGGATGTCAGGAACGCACAGGTTCAACCAGAAATCTCTGGTGGCGTCGCTGTCGAAGCCTTCGTAACGCAGTAAGGCCTTAAAACCTGCAGAACCACACGTTACAAGTCAGGTTCCTTCAAAAAGAACCGGAGGTTACCGGACTGCAGGAGCTGGATGACGGCACAGAAAACACCGTCAAGCAGGACGACATCGGTACCGCGGGTCGTGTATCGTGTTCTGGTCCCTATCTGCTTACCGGCCAGTTTGATGATGCTGGCAATCCAGTAAACCTTCATGGGTAGACCGCTGTCAGTGTTCAGGACTTCGACCCGAACTCCTTCGCTGATGTCGTCCCATGACTTCCCCATCGGGACCTGAAACAAACAAAACAACGTCAACATAAACAAACTGCAGACACACACACAGAAACTGCTGGCGTGTCATCTAACAGGACGGAACAGATCAACCACAGCTCAGATCCATTCCTTACACGATCAAACGCCATCGTTAAAGGTTGAGCGTTTTTTAAGAAAGAAAATCTTCCGTTGTTCTTCTTCACATCTCTGTTATTCTCCATTTGTTGGAACATAAACAATCTGGAACAATCTGCAGTATTTAAAAGTTTCTGCTGAACGCACATGTTTAAAGCTGCTGACTGGCGCTCCCGTCACGTCTCCGTCTCCGAGGTAACGGCCCCAGTCGAACATGTCCACAGGGACTGAAGGACAAAGACATGGACAACCTCAGACAGGACGTAGACTACAACTGAAGCAGCTCAGGATGAGTTAAAGACACGGAGACCAGCAAGCTCTAACACCACAAGTTAAACTGGGACTAAACTAGACGTTGAACTGGAACTAACCCAGGAGTTAAAACTGGGACTAAACTGAAGTTAAACTGAAACTAACACAGGAGTTAAAACTGTGATTAAACTAGGAGCTAAAGTCAGACTAAACTAATACTTAAATTGGGACTAAACTAGGAGTACAACTGGGACTAAATTATGAGTTAAACTGGGACTAAACCAGGAGTCAAACTGGATATTAACTAGGAGTTAAACTGTGACTAAACTAGGAGTTAAACTGTGAATAAATTACAAGTTAAACTTCAACTAAACTAGGAATTAAACTGTGACTAAACTGTGAGTTAAACTGTGACTGAACTAGGAGTTAAACTGTGACTAAACTAGGAGTTAAACTGTGACTGAACTGTGAGTTAAACTTTGACCAAAATAGGAGTTAAATTTGAAATTAACTAGGAGTTAAACTGTGACTAAACTAGGAGTTAGACTGTGAATAAATTATGAGTTAAACTTCAACTAAGCTAGGAATTAAACTGTGAGTTAAACTGTGACTAAACTAAGAGTTAAACCGACTAAACTAGGAATTAAACTGTAACTAAACTGTGAGTTAAACTATGATTAAACTATGAGTTAAACTGTGACTGAACTGTGAGCTAAACTGTGACTAAAATAAGAGTTAAACTTCAACTAAACTAGGAATTAAACTGTGACTAAACTGTGAGTTAAACTGTGACTAAACTAGGAGTTAACCTGTAACTAAACTAGGAATTAAACTAACTAAACTGTGGTTAAACTATGACTAAACTAGGAGTTAAACTGTGACTAAACTAAGAGTTCAACTGTGACTGAACTGTGAGTTAAACTGTGACCAAAATAAGAGTTAAACTGTGACTAAACTAGGAGTTAAACTGTGACTGAACTGTGAGTTAAACTGTGACTAAAATAGGAGTTAAATTGGGACTAAACCAGGAGTCAAACGGGAAATAAACTAGGAGTTAAACTGTGAATAAATTATGAGTTAAACTTCAACTAAACTAGGAATTCAACTGTGACTAAACTGTGACTAAACTAGGAGTTAAAATGACTAAACTAGGAATTAAACTGTAACTAAACTGTGAGTTAAACTATGACTAAACTAAGAGTTAAACTGTGACTAAACTATGAGTTAAACTGTGACTGAACTGTGAGTTAAACTGTGACTAAAATAAGAGTTAAACTTCAACTAAACTAGGAATTAAACTGTGACTAAACTGTGAATTAAATTGTGACTAAACTAGGAGATAAACTGTGACTAAACTAGGAAGTAAACTGCAACTAAACTGTGAGTTAAACTATGACTAAACTAGGAGTTAAACTGTGACTAAACTAAGAGTTAAACTGTGACTGCACTGTGAGTTAAACTGTGACTAAAATAAGAGTTAAACTGTGACTAAAATAAGAGTTAAACTGTGACTAAACTAGGAGTTAAACTGTGACTGAACTGTGAGTTAAACTGTGACTAAAATAAGAGTTAAATTGGGACTAAACCAGGAGTCAAACTGGAAATAAACTAGGAGTTAAACTGTGACTAAACTAGGAGTTAAACTGTGACTGAACTGTGAGTTAAACTGTGACTAAAATAAGAGTTAAATTGGGACTAAACCAGGAGTCAAACTGGAAATAAACTAGGAGTTAAACTGTGACTAAACTAGGAGTTAAACTGAATAAATTATGAGCTAAACTTAAACTAAACTGTGAGTTAAACTGTGACTAAACTAGGAGTTAAACTTTTACTAAACTAGGAATTAAACTGTAACTAAACTGGGAATTAAACTATGACTAAACTAGGAGTTAAATTGTGACTAAACTAGGAGTTAAACTGGAAATAAACTAGGAGTTAAATGGCAACTACACTATGTGTATGTACTATGTGAATGTGACTAAACTATGAGTTAAACTGCAACTAAATTGGGAGTCAAACTGTGACTACACTAGGAGTTAAACTGCAACTAAACTAGGAGTAAAACTAGGACTAAAATGGTTTGTTAATATGTGACTAAACTAGGAGTTAAACTGGAACTAAACTAGAGTTTAAACTGGAAATGAGTGATTTTGTTAAAAGAAAACCTCCATTATTTATGTGTACATTTATAATACAGCATACATAAATAATGAATCTAGTATCCGAAGTTATGTTACAGAATGCTGTATTATAAAATAAATCTGACTGTTTTTGTTGAAGTCCCAGAGTCAGGAGCAGTTTTTGTTACCTGATAGTTTTTAATACCTCAGCAGTTTGACAGAAACCCTAAACGTGGTCCGCCTCAGTCGGGTTCTGAACTCACCGCTCTTTCGGAGCCCACCCTGCTGCTGGGGCTGCTGCTGGTTGAAGGCAGAGAGTTTGGACGTCAGAGGCTGCTTCTGCAGAACTTTAGCTTTCTTTGTTGGAGGTTTCCCCTGAAAACACAAACACGAGGCAGGGCTGCTGTTTGCAAAAGAGACGAAGGTTTGGTTAAAAAACTGTTCCAGTGGAGAGTGTTCTCAGACGGACTGAAGGAGAACCAAAGAACAAACAACAAACAACTTTTAAAAAAAAAACATGAGAAGGGGAAACAGGTGTAAAAGCTCTTCAGTCATCCAGGATTATAAATGTTTGGACCAAACCCTTTGTTGTAAAACTCAACAGCAGCGACTCCACTGATGACCTCTGAACTTCGGGTTAGTCCACTGACTGAAAGGATCTGGTTCCTGTCGAACCGGATTGGGTCTTTCAGCACCACAGTTCTGAATTCTGTTTTTATTTTGAACGGAATCAGAGCCAGACCTGATCCTGAATAATCTGTTGTTTCCATCTTCTGTCGGAGCTCTTCTGTTTCAGACAAAATGTAAGAAGAGTAACTTTAAGACGAAGTAAAACACAAATCCTGATTTATTCTAAACCCAACACAGACCCTGCAGCCACACTAGATGGGTTTACACAGGTCCACATGAAAGTGACGGAACCAGCAGGTCCGGGAGGTCTACCTGCAGTCTGGCCAGGATGCTGGCCTTCTTGGAGTTAGACGAGTAACTTCTGGAGCAGGAGACGCTGCAGAACCGCTTGGTTTTACTGTAGAAAGCATCTCTGACGCCGACCATCCCGCACATCTCACAGGTGGCTGAGGACAAACGACAGCCGGAGTTAAAGAAGTCCTCCCTGAGCTGCCCAGGGCGATCGGAGTCCAAAAACTGCACACAGTAACCAGAAACCAGCTGTGCACCTGACCCTGGAGAAAACCAGGAACAGGTCTGGTTGAAAATCAATTTAAACAAGATCCAAACCAAGACTAACCTAGACTGAATCCAAGACTAAACCAGACCAAAGACCAAGTCTAAACCACATCAAACACCAAGACTAAACCAGAACAAACCCAGATTAACCCTGACCAAAACCAAAACTAAACCAGACCGAATTCAAGACTAACCCAGACCAAACACCGAGACTAAAGCAGACAAAACACCAAGACTAAACCAGACCAAAACCAACACACTAAATCAAACCAAATCCAAGACTAAATTGGACCAAACACCAAGCCTAAACCAGACCAAAAACAGGATTAACAAGCTTAAATCCAAGACTAAACCAGACTAAAACCAAGACTAAACCAGAAAAAATCCCAAACAAAACCAGAAAAAAGGCCAAGACTAAACCAGACCAAACACCAAGATTAAACCAGACCAAAACCAAATCTAAACCAAATCAATCACCAATACTAAACTAGACCAAAACCGAGACTAAACCAGACCAAATCCAAGATTAAACCTGACCAAAGACCAAGACTAAGCCTGACCAAAATATCAAGACTAAACCAGACCAAACACCAAAACTAAACCAGACCAAACACCAATCCTAAACAAGACCAAAACCAAGTCTAAACCAGAAAAATACCAAGACTAAACAAGAACAAACACCAAGACTAAACTAGACCAGACACCAACACTAAACCAGACCAATAACAAGTGTAAATAAATTAGAACAAACACCAAAAATAAACTAGACCAAACACCAAGACCAAACTAGACAAAAACCAAGTCTAAACAAGACCAAAAATCAAGACTAAACTAGACCAAACACCAAGACTAAAACAGACCAAACACCAAGCGTAGACCAGAATAAAACCAAGACTAAACCAGACCAAACATCCAGACTTAACCAGACGAAACACTAAAACTAAACCAGACTAAACTAGACCAAAACCAAGTCTAAACCATACCAAACATCAAGACTAAACTGGACCAAACATCAAGACTAAACTGGACCAAACATCAAGCCTAAACAAGCCCAAATACCAAGGCTAAACTAGACCAAAACCAAGACTTAACTAGAACAAACACCAAGACTAAACTAGACCAAACACCAAGGCTAAACTAGACCAAAACTAGACCAAACACCAAGACTAAAACAGACCAAACACCAAGCGTAGACCAGAATAAAACCAAGACTAAACCAGACCAAACATCCAGACTTAACCAGACGAAACACTAAAACTAAACCAGACTAAACTAGACCAAAACCAAGTCTAAACCATACCAAACATCAAGACTAAACTGGACCAAACATCAAGACTAAACTGGACCAAACATCAAGCCTAAACAAGCCCAAACACCAAGGCTAAACTAGACCAAAACCAAGACTTAACTAGAACAAACACCAAGACTAAACTAGACCAAACACCAAGGCTAAACTAGACCAAAACCAAGACTTAACCAGAACAAACACCAAGACTAAATTACACCAAACACCAAGACTAAATCAGCCCAAACACCAAGACAAAATTACACCAAACACCAAGACTAAACCAGCCCAAACACCAAGACAAAATTACACCAAACACATAGACTAAACTAGACCAAACACCAAGACAAAATTACACCAAACACCAAGACTAAACCAGCTCAAACGCCAAGACTAAACCAGACCAAAATCAAGACTAAACTAGACCAAACACCAAGACTAAACCAGACCAAACACCAAGACTAAACTGGACCAAACACCATGGCTAAACAAGACCAAAACCAAGACTAAACCAGAACAAACACCAAGACTAAACTAGACCAAACACCAAGACTAAATTAAACCAAACACCAAGACTAAACCAGCCCAAACACCAAGACTAAACCACACCAAAACCAAGTCTAAACAAGACCAAACAACAAAACTAAAGAAGGCCAAAGACAAGACTAAACCTGACCAAAACCAAAACCACACCAAACTCCAAGACTGAACCAGACCAAAATCAAGACTAAACCAGACCAAACACAAAGACTAAACCAGACCAAACACCAAGACAAAATTACACCAAACACCAAGACTAAACCAGCCCAAACACCAAGACAAAATTACACCAAACACAAAGACTAAACTAGACCAAACACCAAGACAAATTTACACCAAACACCAAGACTAAACCAGCCCAAACACCAAGACTAAACCAGACCAAAATCAAGACTAAACCAGACCAAACACAAAGACTAAACCAGACCAAACACCAAGACTAAACCAGGCCAAACAAGACTAAACCAGACCAAACACCAAGACTAAACTGGACCAAACACCATGGCTAAACTAGACCAAAACCAAGACTAAACCAGAACAAACACCAAGACTAAACTAGACCAAACACCAAGACTAAATTAAACCAAACACCAAACACCAAGACTAAACCAGCCCACACACCAAGACTAAACCACACCAAAACCAAGTCTAAACAAGACCAAACAACAAAACTAAAGAAGGCCAAAGACAAGACTAAACCTGACCAAAACCAAAACCACACCAAACTCCAAGACTAAACCAGACCAAAATCAAGACTAAACCAGACCAAACACAAAGACTAAACCAGACCAAACACAAAGACTAAACCAGACCAAACACCAAGACTAAACCAGACCAAACACCAAGACTAAACCAGGCCAAACACCAAGACTAAACAAGACCAAACACAAAGACTAAACCAGACCAAAACACCATGACTAAACTAGGCCAAAAACCAAGACTAAACTAGACCAAAACCAAGACTAAACCAGAACAAACACAAAGACTAAACCAGACCAAACACCAAGACTAAACCAGGCCAAACACCAAGACTAAACAAGACCAAACACAAAGACTAAACCAGACCAAACACCATGACTAAACTAGACCAAAACCAAGACTAAACCAGAACAAACACCAAGACCAAACTAGACCAAACACCAAGGCTAAACTAGACAAAAACCAAGACTAAACCAGAACAAACACCACAACTAAACTAGACCAAACACCAAGACTAAATTACATCAAACATCAGACTAAACCAGAACAAACAAGACTAAACCAGAACAAACATCAAGACTAAACCAGAACAAACACCAAGATTAAACCAGACCAAAAACCAAGTCTAATCCAGTCTTCTTCTTCTTTCGGCTTTTCCCTTTTCAAGGGCCGCCACAGCGAGTCATCCTCCTCCACCTCGCTCTGTCATCTGCATCCTCTGTCCTCACTCCAACTACCTTCATGTCCTCTCTAACTGCATCCATATATCTCCTCTTTGGCCTTCCTCTGTGTCTTTTTCCTGGCAGCTGCATTTCTAACATCCTTCTACCAATATACTCACTGTCCCTCCTCTGGACATGTCCAAACCATCTCAGTCTGGCCTCCCTAACTTTATCTCCCAGTTGTTCAACATGTGCTGTACCTCTGATGATCTCATTCCTGATCTTATCCATCCTTGTCACTCCTAAGGAGAACCTCAGCATCTTCATTTCTGCCACTTCCAGTTCTTTCTCCTGTCTTTTTGTCAATGACACTGTCTCCAGACCATACAACATAGCTGGTCTCACCACTGTCTTGTAAACTTTTCCTTTGACCTTTGCTGACACCTTTTTGTCACAAATCACTCCTGAAACTTTTCTCCATACACTCCATCCTGCCTGGACTCTCTTTTTTAACCCTTTTTAAACCAGCAAAAATATATATATTTAAAACTAATCTGATCCAAATCTATTTTGTTTTTATTATCTCTAAATTTTAAATAACTTCAAACACTACACCAGTGGTTTCTAGAACCAGTCCTATTCTAATCCAACACCACATATAAAGACAATACTAATGCCTGATCAGAACCAGGTCAAACTAGCCCCAAAACAGAACCTAAACAGTCCAAATCAAACAGTACGGTAGTTCTGACTCGTGTTAAAAACTTGGTTTATAAACTGGTTAAATACAAAATCTAGCACCTGGGCTAAAACCAGGATTCACTCCAACCTGGTCCAATCACGCCTAAAGGAAACAAAACTTGGTCTGAAATAGCACAGAATCCAGTTTTGACAAGTCCAAACCCAAATCTGGACACCAGCACAAAAGAAAGTCTAAATTCATGTCAAAAACTGAATACAATTCCCCACAAACCCAAGTCTAAAACTTGGGTAAATGAAACCCCAAACAAAGGACCAGAATAGACCAAAATTGGGTCCAGAACCAAAGAAACATCAAACAGATGAGTTAACCATTTGTGTTCAAACGTGCATTTAAAAACTAATATTAAATCTTATTTGCTATTGTTTGTTCTTCCTGTTGTTTAGATTTGTCCAGAAATACGACGTTCTGTTTGGTTGTTAGTCTCACTGACCCATGCCGGTCTTCCCATCGGGGTACGTGTAGACCTGTCCGTTGGTCTTAATAAGCATCAGGGAGGAGGAGGAGGGGGTGAGCTGAGTACCCCCTCCCAAAAACTCTTCATCATCACTGTCATCAGGGCTGGAGGCGCCGCTCCCCCCACTGGAGTCAGTGCTGCAGCTGCTCCGGTCCTCCTCCAGCCCGTCAAGCATCCCAAAGGAGTCCCGCCGCTTCCTGGACGGACGCTCCAGCTGAGGAAGAATTTCAACAGGTAAGCAACTGCAAAGCCATCTCAGAGGTTTAAAGTCCTTCTTTAAGAAAAAATCTGGAAAATTATCATGAAAACGCCCATTTGCAAAACTTAGACATCTTTCAATGAAACTCATTAAATTCCTGATCCAGACTTCAGTTCTTTATATTTTCCATCCTACCAGGTCTGGATCAGCAGGTCTTCAGACTTTCTGGAGGTCTTTCAGAGTTTTACGTTGTTTTTGGAAGCTGGGTTTTTTTTTCAGCTTCAGTCATTTTCCTGAACATTTTCGAGGACATGTTTTAAACTGACCTGTTACAGTAACAGTAATTAGAGAGACAGGTAGGAAGGTATTGGGTGTGTCTCATCTGGACAGAGAATGGATGATAAGGAAACCTGGTGGTGGAATAGTGAAGTGCAGGAAACTATTCAAAGAAAGAGGTTAGCCAAGAAGAAATGTGACAGTGAGAGGACTGAAGAGAGGAGACAGGAATATAAGGAGATGGGACATAGAGCAAAGAGGGAGGTAGCTAAGGCAAAGCAGAAGGTGAATGATGAGTTATATGGGAGGCTGGACACTAAAGAAGGTGAGAAAGATTTGTACTGATTGACGAGACAGAGGGATCAGGCTGGAAAGGATGTGCAGCAGGTTAGGCTTGTTAAAGATAGGAATGATAATGTTCTAACAAATGAGGAGAGTGACTGGAAGATGGAAGGAGTACATTGAGGAGCTAATGAATGAAGAGAATGAAAGAGAAAGAAGAGTAGAGGTCATAGAAACTGTGGACCAGGAAGTGGGAAAGATTGGTGAGGGTGAAGTCCAAAAAGCTCTGAAAAGAATGAAGAAGGGGAAGGCAGTAGGACCTGATGACATACCAGTGGAGGCTTGGAAATGTCTTGGAGAGGTGGCAGTGAGGTTTTTGACTCAAATATTCAATGGCATATTTGAGGGTGAGAAAATGCCTGAGGAATATAGCAGAAGTGTTACACTTTTACTATTTTATGCTTATGTTTATTAAGCATAAATGGACTGTACTTGTGTGTGTGTGACTGAGAGAGAGGAGGTGGAACAGTGAGGCTAAAAGGAGCAGAGGTCACAAAGGTGCAGGACTTCAAGGACTTCAATTCCACTCTGCAGGAAAATGGGGAATGTGGTAAAGAGGTGAAGAAATGTCCAGGCAGGATGGAGTGGATGGAGAAACGTTTCAGGAGTGATTTGTGACAAAAAGGTGTCAGCAAAGGTCGAAGGAAAAGTTTACAAGTTCCTCCAAATCCGAGGCCATGGTCTTGAGCCGGAAAAGGGTAGCATGCCCTCTCCGGGTCGGGGAGGAGGTCCTGCCCCAAGTGGAGGAGTTTAAGTATCTCGGGATCTTGTTCACGAATGAGGGAAAACTGGAGCGTGAGATCGATAGGCGGATAGGTGCAGCGTCCGCAGTGAAGCGGGCGCTGTACCGGTCTGTCGTGGTGAAGAGAGAGCTGAGTCAAAAGGCAAAGCTCTCAATTTACCGATCGATCTACGTTCCCACCCTCATCTATGGTCATGAGCTTTGGGTTATGACCGAAAGAACAAGATCTCGGATACAAGCGGCTGAAATGAGTTTTCTCCGCAGGGTGGCTGGACTCTCCCTTAGAGATAGGGTGAGAAGCTCAGTCATCCGGGAGGGACTCGGAGTAGAGCCGCTGCTTCTCCACATCGAGAGGAGCCAGTTGAGGTGGCTCGGGCATCTGGTTAGGATGCCTCCTGGACGCCTCCCTGGTGAGGTGTTCCGGGCATGTCCCACCGGGAGGAGACCCAGAGGAAGACCCAGGACGCGCTGGAGGGACTATGTTTCTCGGCTGGCCTGGGAACGCCTTGGGATTCCCCCGGAGGAGCTGCTCCAAGTGGCTGGGGAGAGGGAAGTCTGGGCCTCCCTACTTAGGCTGCTACCCCCGCGACCCGACCCCGGATAAGCGGAAGAAGATGGATGGATGATGGATATTTTAGTGTTTAAATGGTTACTGTTGCACCGAGGGACTGAGAGAAACGCAATTTCAATCCTGTGTATGTCCTGTACATATTAGTTCTTTTTTTTTTAATAGAGAGAAAGAAAGAAAAGAGAAAGTGAGACAACAAAACAACAATTATCCACAAAAAGAGCACAAGGCAAACACACCAAACCTCCGTCCACAATCCTGCAAAGCACATGACAGAACACAGCAACGAAACATACAAGCATAAAGACTGATAATATTCATGACCTTGCATTAGATTTCTATATATAAACATACCCATACCTACAAATATATATACAGTATACATACATATATATTTATATTCATTTATATACCCATCTACATATATCTACATATACATCCCTGCATCCATTTGTGTGTGGTTGTGAGCATGCATAAGTGAATAAGGTTCCTCCAATAGAACATTTAGTAGCGATTGTGAAGCATCAGAGATCTGTCCCCCCAAAGCCCGAGACAGACGAAAGGGCGATCAAAGCCCAAGACCCCAGGAAGGACCCCGAGCCCAGAGTCCCCAGGACCACCCGAACAGGACGAGCCACTCGTCCACTCCCCAGATCCGACCAAGGGGAAGAACCGGACGAACCCCACCAGGGACCACACACAATGCATATTGCAGTTCTGACAATAAAGTTGACTTTGATATATAAAAAAATATTTAAAAAATAAAATAAAAAGTGTGCCGGTGCCCATTTTTAAGACCAAGGGTGATGTACAGAGTTATAGCAACTACAGGGGAATTAAGTGGATGAGCCACATGATGACGATCTGAAAAAGAGTTGTTGAAGCAAGAATTAGACGAGAGGTATCTGTGAGCAGCAGTATACCGGTAATAATATTAAGTGCTATGTGATGCCATCACTGTATACTACGTTCCTATACAATGGCAAAATTTGTCTCTGCGTTTAACCCATTGTACCTGGGATACACCCAGGTGGAGCAGTGGGCAGCTATGGAGGCACCCAGGGAGCAATTGGGGGACATTTTAGACTGGTACAGGACATGCTAGATTGGTACAGGAAATATATGAAGACAGCAGGACATGTATGAGGATGGCATGTTAAGACTGGTACAGGACATGTTAGATTAGTACAGGACATATATGAAGACAGCAGGACATGTATGAGGACAGCACAACATGTTAAGACTGGTACAGGGCATGTTAAACTGGTACAGGACATGTTAAACTGGTACAGGACATGTTAAACTGGTACAGGACATGTTAAACTGGTACAGGACATGTTAAACTGGTACAGGGCATGTTAAACTGGTACAGGGCATGTTAAACTGGTACAGGGCATGTTAAACTGGTACAGGACATGTTAAACTGGTACAGGTCAGGACATGTTAAACTGGTACAGGACATGTTAAACTGGTACAGGACATGTATGACGAGGACAGAAGGACATGTATGCAGACAGCAGGATATGAGGACAGCAGGACAGTGGTGAGATGTGCTGTGGGAATGACAGATAGCTTCAAGGTGGAGGTGGGAGTGCATCAAGGATCTGCTCTTAGCCCCTTCTTGTTTGCTCTGCTGATAGACTGACTAATAGATGAGGGCAAGCAGGAATCCCTGTGGACACTGATTAGTCTCTTTAGAATGATTTGCTCAGTTAGCTTTGTAGAGATCTAGGGTGCTGTATGAATGGGTAAATGAGGACACAGATAGTAGTGTGAAGTGCATTGAGTATCTTGATCAGATAGAAAGGTGCTATACAAGTACAGTCCATTTACTATGATGTTTGCAGATGACATTGTAATCTGTGGTGAGAACAGGTGGAAGAGAACTTGGGGAGGTGGTGGTATGCCCTTGAAAGAAGAGGAATGAAAGTCAGTCATAGTAAGACAGAGTACCGTAAATGTGTGTGACTGAGAGAGAGGAGGTGGAACAGTGAGGCTAAAAGGAGCAGAGGTCACAAAGGTGCAGGACTTAAAGGACTTCAATTCCACTCTGCAGGAAAATGGGGAATGTGGTAAAGAGGTGAAGAAATGTCCAGGCAGGATGGAGTGGATGGAGAAAAGTTTCAGGAGTGATTTGTGACAAAAAGGTGTCAGCAAAGGTCGAAGGAAAAGTTTACAAGACAGTGCTGAGACCAGCTATGTTGTATGGTCTGGAGACAGAGACATGGACAAAAAGACAAGAGACAGAACTGGAAGTAGCAGAAATGAAGATGCTGAGGTTCTCCTTAGGAGTGACAAGGATGGATAAGATTAGGAATGAGATCATCAGAGGTACAGCACATGTTGAACAACTGGGAGATAAAGTTTGAGAGACCAGACTGAGATGGTTTGGACATGTCCAGAGGAGGGACACTGGTTTGGACATGGAGGAGGGACAATGGTTTGGACATGTCCAGAGGAGGGACAGTGTGTGCCAGGAAGACAAAGAGGAGATATATGGATGCAGTTAGAGAGGACATGGATGTACCAGTAGTTGGAGTGAGGACAGATGATGCAGAGGACAGAGTGAGATGGATGACTCACTGTGGAGACACCTGAAGAGGTGAAAGCCCAAAGAAGTTTTAAACTGCCCTCATCTTACAGGACAGTCAACTTAAAGTTTAAATCAGATCTTTAGTCTCTGTTCTCAGCAGTCTGTTTCAGACACAGAGTCTGTTTATTTTTTTAATAACTACATGTTTAAAACAAACCATCAAACTGAGTTTGTGTTTTTGATTGAAGCTCTGATCAGAGCGCTGCACTGCACCAGATCACCTCCGGGATTCTGCTCATTTCAGGTTCCTCTCGGTCCTGCAGAACCGCCGCGGTCCGTTGAACAGAACCCGCTAGCGGTTCTGACTCGAAGACAATCATAGATTCATTCGGCCTGGATTTACCGAACCTGTCACTGCGGTTCGTTGGACGAATTCAGCTTCGATTATCGAATATCCGCGAAGATCATCTGGCTGATCGTCTCTGTTTGCTGAAACGACCAAAACAAAGGCGGGAAAGGGAGCGTTCCTCCAAACAGAGAAGCCCCGGGACTCACCGGGTCTCCGGGGTTCTCCATAAGTCAGGTCAGGCAGAGGAGGAGGGTCTGTGATCCACCACAACCTGCAGAAATAATCATTAATCCCGAACGGCGGACATAACATAAAAACTGCACCGACAACAACAAGCAGGATCCGCAAAAGCTGCCCGCTGATTGGCTGCAGATGCAGAAGCTGCTCGCTGATTGGCTGCAGATGCAGAAGCTGCCCGCTGATTGGCTGTTATTTTCGCTTCGTGTGTTGACTTGAGTTCAGATGACAGAGGGTTTATGTAGCACCCCCTGTTGGATTTAAACTGAACTACAGAGGACGGATCATTATCACCCCCTGCTGGACTCCGTCTGAACTACACTGGATTTTGTTGTTTGTTAGCTAAATATCTCATGAAGAAATATATATAATATATATAA
>JBBPBX010003319.1:32316-50872 GCA_038048925.1 Garcialebias charrua
TATATATATGTATATATATATATATGTATATGTATATGTATATATGTATGTATATGTATATAGTCCCTCCACGTGCTTTGAGGTCAGAGGATCAGGTACTCTTAATAGTTCCAGAAACTCGCCTTAAGCGCAGGGGTGACAGGGCGTTCTCTGTAGCAGGCCCAAGACTCTGGAACGAGTTACCGCTGCTCATCAAACAGGCCCCCTCCCTCTCGGTTTTCAAATCCCGGTTAAAAACTCACTACTACTCCATCGCTTTCAATGCCAGCTGATTTGTATTGGATCGTTTGATTTATGATCTGCAATGTTTTTATGTTTTTCGTGTTGTACTTCATTGTATGTGTTGCCTGTTGCGTGTTTGTTTGTCCAGCACTTTGGTGTGGACTTGTTCCTGTTTAAAGTGCTTTATAAATAAAATGGTATGGTATGGTATGGTATGGTATGGTTATAGTATATATATATATATATATATATATGTATATATATATAGTGTGTATATATATATATATATATATATACTGTATATGCAAAATACATTTTTGACTTATTGTGTTGACTTGCTTTTTTCACTACGTGACACAAACTGAGGGTTAATTTGTTTGTGTGATTGGGCTTTTTTTGTTGTTGTTATAAACTGAATTACTGACAGCAAGTATGAATGACACATCATTGCCATGGCTGCAATGGAAGTAAATAAATAAAAGACCGGGTCTCCAGTGTAATTGCCTATTAGAGGCTGGAACATTGCACACTTATGAGGCTCTTTCAAACAAAGCCCATTCTGTAGTTTGAACCAAAGGGCAATCATTTTACATAAGCCAGTATGGAAATTGTGATGGCACTTGTAGATTTAATGTTGGAGTCATGATGAGTGATTTAATAAAAGTTTGTAACTACATACTTTTAAAATATAATATTCAGATTTTAACAGTTTTCTAATCTGTAAATATGTTTGTAAACTCCTAGTAACTTCAGGGCTGTTACACCTCTGAAATATTCTCTGCAGTTTCCTTTAATATGAAACCAGAACTGTTTCACTTCAATTAAACTTTTATTTCCTGAGATGTAATTATTTATTTTAAAGCATAACTCTCATAAAGAGTTCTCTGTTTGGTTTTTTACGTTATGAAGGTAAATATGAACACTTTTTTGTTTTTTCAGGTTTGCATCATCTGACCTCCTGGCGTGTTTCTGACCCATGACTGCTCTGCTCTGCCATTCATGGTCGGTGTTCACCAAGAATGAGATGAGAGGAACTCCCCATCAAGTTCAAGTTGTGTTTATTTGTCATATACAGGTTAACACAGAGTTAACAGTACAATGAAGTGCTCAGGATGAGAAGAGCAGATTTGACTTGTGTTGGCTTTTCTCTTTATTCGCCCCAGAGTTCGTTATTTGGTTCACTCATTGGATCAAAAAGGAGAGATACACTTAAACACGACAGACGCTCACTTAAAGTTCCAAACCAGTTTAATTAATGATAAGTTTAAAAGTCACAGAATACATTTGTTATATTTTATAAGCTATATATATATGATCTCATATGAGAAGACAGAGAGAGAGAAAGAAAGAAAGATAGAGAACAAAGAGAACATGAATGCGCATTCAAGGAGACAAGGCCATACAACCTGAAAGTTACTCCCTCGTGGCTTCTTCCTGCGTTGTCTGATGGAGGAGGGAATAACTTATACTTTTATACTCTTCTGTGGGGGTGTTTTCTGCTCTCAACCAATAAGAGAAGTTCTGCTTTGTTTTCTTGTAGGGTGTTTCCTGCCTTAACCAATAAGAGCAGTTTTGTTTTGTTTTCTTGTCTTACTCCACTGCCAGAAAGCTTCTGTTCTGGTTTACCCAGGCCTCAGGGGGTTTCAGCTTACTCTGGTTTCCAAAACTAAATATACAACAATGCTGAGCACCCACAAATTACACACACACTAGTAGACCACCAAGTGACCAATCAGTGCAACTGGACACCAAACCACACCAAAGACACACATAGATTAGGGCTTGTTCTGACACTCCCTGACTGAGCAAACCTGCAGAACCAGAGAATGGCTTTAGGTGGACTTCTCCCAAGCCAAATATCTGCAAAGTCATAAAACTGACAGACAGACAGAGAGGACACAAACTGCATCATTTGAAAACCCCTTCTGGTGGAATAAAAACACGAAGAATAAAATATTTTATTTCACAACAAACCCCCTTTGGACCTCAATTCCTGAGGTCCATCCCAAAAAGAAATAAAATCACACACCTAATAACGCAGCTAAACGCATATATACACAATATTCAATCAGTTTTTTCAAAATCCTCCAAGTTATAGTTTTTTAACAAAAGCAGTTGTCGCATCACTTCAAGATCCCTTTTTCCAAGGTGGACGTGATAAGTCTAACCGTCAAAGACCTTAAACAATGCACGTAGCAGCACCCGCAAGTTATAAGTATGCCTAAGAAAATAGCCAATGATAACATTATAGATACAAACACCTGTTTTCAGGGACCGGAGATCTTTTATCAGCCAATCGTCCAGTGGGTCGTCCAGACCCGAATGAATTCATTAATATGCAAATTGTAGAATATAAGGAAATATATGCAAACTATGAACGATAATAATAGTAAGCGCTTAGGATATTGCAGAATTATGAACCTTCAGTTCCCAAGTTCCTCCTCCAGCAGCAAGGCAGTTGTCTCCCTTGAACACACAAAAATAGAGAAAGAACACAAGATTTATATCACCATCACAGAAACATTAATATACTTTTTGAATGTGCCACACGTACTCAGGGGCATTCCCCTAGGTTGCTCGGGAATGTCCTCCTATGTCCCCGAGTTTTCTTCGTGTTATGTGAAACTCTAATATGTAATGTTTTTATCGTTCTAGGTGTCTGTTCTATGTGTGGATATTCCTAGCACCGAGTGGCCCCATAAAACAGAGTCCTTCTGGGCCCGCACGCAACTTTACTCGGCTACTTTGGTCTACAAAGGCACAAGAGTTCGAATGCGAGCTCTTCTTGTTGTCCTGCTCGATCCTCTTAGCTCCTTCCTGGTTCACGGGCTGGAGCACACTGAACCGTGTGGATCCCCTGGCATTGACACGCACTGCCTGTGGTGTACGTTCAGCTACCCCACACGGGTCCGTACTTGACCAGGGCTATCTGGTCTTGCCTCCTGTAAAATCTGTTGAGAAAATCTAAACCACAAACTTTCGACTCGTTAGACTACAACAGGGCCTTCTTGGTTTAACCCAATTCACTCATCTAAGAGAAGGCCCAAACGTGGGTAAATCCATATGAGTTAAATTACTCTCTATTGTCTATCCATAAACCCACTCACAATGGTGCTGATAAGTCAGATTCTAAAACGTAAGCCAATTTCTCCAATGTTATATTAAAATTTGTACCCGGAAATGTGCAATAAAACAAAAATAGAGTTCCATCCTTACCCCCTCAGCTGGAACATTTCCAGGTACCACCTATCATAAACAGAATGTGCCACAGCAAACAACACCCAATCAATTATAAATCAGTAGTACAAAGAATGAATCATGCATGTTAGTTAGGTTTGAAAGAGGCTTAATCTTCATTAGGGTTAATTATGAGTAGTTTTGAGGCGGTTCATACTTACAAAAAATACTGTACCTTTTCACTCAGCTTATAGCAGAAATCACACACATAACAATAACATCACAAGCGGCGGCAGAGCATAATTAAAAAAATAACATAGCAAGCGGCGGCAGAGCATAATTCACAAAACATTGTACACCTGTGGTTCTATACACATTTTCCCTAAGTCAATAAGTCACATGTCGTCTAGTCAAGTCAATTGCTATAAATCTACAGAACCATCATATTTCTAAACATCCTCTGATCAAGTCCACTTCAGGTTTGAGTGGTTCGAGCCTGCAGGCCAGAAAACATTTCCAAGGGGCGTCCCCCATCCTGCTTCACACACTTTCCTGCTTCACACACTTTCACAGAGGGGAAAAAAAAACAAAAAAAAAACAGTGTTGTTAATTGCTCATTCGAAATATGCTTACATCAATACTCCTTCTTCCATGACATGATTAAAGAAAATAAAACGTTCAAGACCGATGCCGCCTCAATATCAACGCAAGTGAACTTTGTTTATAACGCCAATTTATCAGTTATCCTTATTATTCTTTGTATACTAAAATGTATTTACCATCTTTTAGTTAATTAGTTATTTCTAGGAACATTTTTCGGCCTAGTTGTTTCTAGGAAACATTTACAATCTAGTTATTTCTAATTAGTTATTTCTTTCTAATTAGTTATTTCTAGGGACCAATTTCAACCTTTCTATTTTTAGAAACATCTGTTAACTTCTTTAACCCCCTTTTGAAACAAAACTCTACCTTGTTTCAATTATGCCAAAGTTATTTGGTTAATAAATTGGAAATTGTGTCTAAATTTACCATCCTTTAACCCAAGCACTAGTGTCAGATGTTTCCTAAACCTCAGCCTATTGCCACCACTAATTTGGTTTTCACAACCATATAGCTAACTATAATCTACGATATCATCTCATTTTCTTTAAAATTATAATCATTTACCAAAATGTACCCCTTGTGACACATCAGAATCCCAACATGCACTCCGCCAAGGACAACTGCAAAAACAAAAATATAAAAGTTAACTCGTTTTGGGGTCAGGAGCTAGGATCATTTCCCTTGCTCCCCTTCAGCTTCACCACAGAGTTACAGGAACCAGAAGAAGCAAGTCGTCAGATCCACCTGAGCACAGTATAACTAAAAATCATGAAGCCTGCGCTGGCAGGCCCAAATGTGCCTATGTGTTTCATTAAAAATTTATCATAGCAACTGTAGTTTTGATCCCGGCCACTAAGATCAACGACAGATCCTCACAGATCAATATGGGGTGTGGCCTTTGCTGGTGTGAGTGACTTCAGGACCATTTGTTCTCTTGTCTGTTTGGAGAACGTGTTCAGCTTTCTCTTGTTCCAGCCCCCAGTGAGACGTTCACTGGGTTCTGATTCTCGTCCGGACCCCCAAATCCGGACCGTATATCCTGGCCATTTGTGTCTGATGACCATGTTTCGACAGTTCTTTGAGAAAGTCTTTGCCTCTGCTCGGCTGAAAGTTTTTGTGGACAGTCTTTTGTTCTTTCGGTGCCTTTGTTGTTTTCAGTCGTTCCTTGCGTATGCCCCTCAAAGTTCTTTGAGCAAGGTTGCATATGAGTTTGTTCTTCAGTTTCTGGACACACCTTCATATTAAATCTGATCCGATCTGATCAATAACCACAGTAGCTGAGATTCAAAAGTCAGATGCTGCATGTGTTTTGACAGAGGCCTATCTTAATGCATATTTACCATTATGTGTTCTGTATAGATGAGGTGGGATTCATAAGACTCACTCTTGCCGTTCCATCAACACTGTTCAATGAGGCTATTTAAAAAATTAAAAAATTAAAAAATCATTAACAGACCAGGATCAAATTAATTTTCTGTTAACAATCTTTATTATGGAACCTTCGACGGAGGCATCTTTTAATCTGATCTGCACAACAGATCCAAAACATTAGTTTACCTAAAAGTGAAATAATCAATTTAACCCTGAAATCAAAAAATACTGTAGCCTACTTTTATTTCAGAAAATATAATTTACGGTCTTCTAAGACCCCCTTGCTAGTATACAGTCTATGATCATTAGCAAATTCCTTGAGCCTCCTAAGACCTGCCTTCTTGTTGGATTTATTTATGTATCGTGTATATTTTCATGCCCTCCTAAATTGTCAGTTTGAAATTATTAAGCTCAGTGGCTCATTTATTCAAAGTAAAATGTGGGCTCTTTCATTTTGGCCTGTTGTTCCAGGTATATAACTGTTAGTCCAGGGGTGTCAAACTCATTTTGATCTGGGGGCCGCATACAGCTTAATCTGATCTCAAGGGGGTCAGACCAGAATACTCATTCCAAAAGTCCACTTTTGTCTTTGTATTAGTGCAAAGAATAAAGAAATTATAAAAATATTAACATTAAATTAATTGTCCTTTTACATTTTTACTCAGTTTAACATTTAAGTGCATTACATATTAAAGAACTGATCAGTGATTGCACGTTTTAAAACATTTATTCAACAAACTGTTTTGTTAAATACCCTGATGCATGCTCAATAATCCAGGTAGAGAAATCTAAAAAAGCTAAATCTGGGCTTCTGGACATACAAAAAAAAAACAGTTCTGTTAAAACCCTTTCCTGCATGTTAAAAGTACATCAAAATTTAGAAATGAATGAATTTTAAATCCATTTTTCACATCTAGGAAGCAACTAGTCGATTTTTAAAATCCAATTCTCCACTCATTATAAATTGAGATTCAATTTATGTCCTCAATAGATTAAAATTAAAGGTGTATTTATTCAGGACCTGATTGTGAGGGCTACTCCCTCTCCAGCACTTTGAGATTTTTATTAATGAAAAGTGCGTTATAAATTGAATTCATTATTATCATTATCATTATTTATTCTTCAAACCCCAATCTGTCCTCTTCTTTTATTCATCTGACTCCAAACAGTTATTAAACTCTGTACCTGCATCCCTTTACTTTTATTAAATGTTTCAGAACGAATAACCCAACTGGATGACTAAATTAAAAAATAAAAGTGACTCCGACCTGTTTTTGGCTTTTCTAGAAATCATTGTGCTCCTGTCTGCAGTACCTTTTTTCGTCCATCAGGGGTCTCCATTATACTCAGGCTCAAAACGTTCTATAGAGCTCTTTAGTTGCCCCCAGACAATAATGCGTATTAATGTCTATGGTTCCCCCAGTACTGACGCCACAAAGCTGTGAGTGCCCGTTAGACGTTACAGTATTCAACAATAGAGTGACTATCGAACATACTTATTTTGTTTATGATGGGTGTACGATAATCCTACATTTCTCACCTGGCAACCCTGCTCAGGCTATACACGAAACAACTGTGTCTTTTGCGTCCCCATAGTTGCCAAATCCGCTTATTTCCAGCGGCATTGGGCTTGTTTTCCCTGGAGCCGCTTTCAAATTTGATCAGCCGCTTGTGGCGGGTTTTTATTTTCGCTTCTCGTGGACATTGAGTCGCTTAGTTGTGCTTGTTTTGAAGGAGCTGATCGCTTCTTTTGTCTAGCGATCTGGCAACCCTGCTCTTCGGGTCGACGCTCACAACAAGACGACGTGGACATTCACTGGATCTATTCACAAAAGTACGTCTTCCAAATTGGTAATCCACTTTCTCTGCTTCTTATATTGGGAAATACAAGTATAATACGTTCGGTTCTACATCCTCACGTCCTATACACAAATTATAAGACTACGTCTCGTAAACCACGTCGAACCTAGTGGCTCGTTAGCTTTGCTGTTAGCTGCTAAGTTCGTCTACAAAAACTAAATTTGGATTATTTAAAGTCGATATTGTTTATCTAAACGACGCGCCACTGTACGCTTTGTTAGCGAATCCGATGTGAGCTGTCTACCGTTACAAAGTTATAAAATGTCCGCTGTTAGACAGTCTATGCTATGCTAACGGGAGGTTCACTGCAATTTTCCACTTTCCCGTTTGTCTAAGCGTTATAACCTAAAATTATTGAGATAGAATGTCATAATCCTTTTTTATCAATCCTTCCAACTGTGAAGGTTCATTCGGCCCTCATTAATTTATCTCGAACTATCCGCGAATATTTTATTTGTTTATTCAAAAAACTGTTACCCGTCCTGAGGCCTTCTAGCCTGGTTAAAACCAGACCCCTTTCAGAGCTGAGCTGAAGTTCTAATTTTTTCATTTCACCCACATTCACGCTGTAGAAAATTATCTAATCCTGTTATAATGGAGAAGTGTAAACCAATTTAATGTAATGTTTATTCTGTGTTTTAGGAAACCCACACCAGCTACTGAGGAGGTGAAGACTTCGTTTAGCACTCCATTTAACTGCTGTATCCAAATAAAACCTTGTTCTAACCTCAGCGCCTATTATTTAATCCTCAGATAGCTTGTGAAAAGTTTAAGGAAAAAAAAAGAAACAATAATAATCCATAATTATGTCATACAGGCTGAGAAATACAGTAATCATTATTTTCCTCCTTCTGTTTTTGAATTCTTTAAAGTCCATGACTCACCCTGTTTTCAAATTGCATCGCCATTATTTATTTGTTTATTTAAAAATAATACAGTAGCGTTTATTTATATTGTAGAGAAATAACGCATGATTCATAGCAGATTTTTAGCAAAAGCTCCGGGAAGATCTGCCCCTCTCTTTTTCTCTCCCCGTGGGTCAGGAGTTCAGAAAGGTAGCCGCACAGCAGAGCTCTGAGCACGCGTGCCCCGTGCTCCACGCTGGACAGAACCGAGCCCTGAGTCAACGAACAGAACTTCAAAGGTAACCGCAGAGGGAGAAGACGAGAGAAGCCGCGCGGCTCTTGCTTCTCTCTGGGCAGAAGCTGAGAGGCTCTTGAGAGCAGCGAGCAACAGTCGCAGCGGTGTTATATCTTATTAAAACGTCTATAAAATAAAAAAAAAAATAAAAACAGAGCACTGGTCCAGTTGTACACACAAATGCACCAAGAAATATGCAGTTTTAATTCCCATTTTTTAAAGATATGTATGGGAACAATTAAATAAATAACAAGTAGGACCGTGCTTTTATTGAGGCAAAAAATATTGTGATATCAAGGTATTTTACTTAATAATTTCTGTATATAGCCTGTTTCAGCTTTTTCAGCTAATTCTACATTTTTAATCCAACTTTTCAGCCTAATTTAGCAAAACTATATTTTAAAAAAAAAATCATTCTAATTAACTTAAACTGTTTATTTTCATTAGACCAGTGTTTTTCAACCTTTTTGGAGCCAAGGCACAGTGTTTTCATTGAAAAAAAAAAATCACGAGGCACACCACCAACCAGAATTGTAAACAGAGATACTGTACTGTACTCTGTATCTGCCTATATTAAATATATAGTCATTCTTATCATAGTGTCTTGGATAGAAAATGAAATAAACACAGAAATGTATTTTTATCATTTTATATTTCTTATTTCAATGTAGTCTTGTGACTGTTACATGCTCAAAGCAGCAAGGGGCGATATGTACCATTTTAAGTTTACCGGTGTATATATATATATATATATATTATTATTATTTTTTATTTTTTGGGTACTTCATTGTGTATTTTATGAGTGTGGACAAAGTCAAACACTAAAGCTGTTTAGAAAACCACTTGGTTTCTAAACTTAAAAATATTTAGATCACAGATCAAAAATTTAAACTGAGAGCCTGTATCATTTTAAGGGAAAAATATGTTGTTTCAAAATTTCATAGCGTCTACAAATCCCCCCCAAAAAATTGGGATAAATCCATTTTTCCCACTGTGCCGTAGTAAGTGGACCACTTATAGCTTTGGCCCCCTCTCGGTCCCCCCAGCAATAAAAGTCTAGCTCCGCCACTGGTCCAGAGCAGCACAGCGCTGCAGAGAGAGAAAGCCACGTGCAGTTTGGAGAGCAGAGACAAGTCACCCAGGTGAGGCAGGCAAGCTGACGTGACATGGCAGGAAACCATTATTTTAGAACATAAAAAAGGATTTAGTATTCTGTGACTAATTTTATTCTATTTTTAACTGGTCCAGGTGGAACTCTCGGATTATTTTATCAGCGAAAGTCAGCGCGTTTTCCTCAATTCCTCACCCCCAGTCCCGCCCTTACTTATTTAATCTCGAATTATAAGTAAGTCTAAATTGTCACTGTTTTAAACTAGTCACCACTCTAGTAAGTTTACAGTTAAACTTGGTCTCAGAGTTACAGGGTCAGCGGCGAATAAATTATTTATTTATTCTAAAACCCCGACCCCTCTGTTCCAAACGCCCGTCGGCATTTGGGAGGCTTGACCATTGCGTGTTTTTACCTGGGACTTGGGTATTATTATTTACTTCACGTATACGTATACTTGTCTTATTTCCTTATCTTACTGAGTCCAATACACTGAGCTAAAATTTGCCTATTAATGTCCAATTTCAGATTTTTGTTGAAACAGGTAATCTGCTTACCTCATTGTTGTGTAGACCGCGGTCACTGATCAGTGCTCTGGACTCCGGCTCATCCTTTCCTGTCCGCGCGTGCAACCAATCTCGGTGGAACCTCCATTTTTGTTGGCTTTTCTCTTTATTCGCCCCAGAGTTCGTTATTTGGTTCACTCATTGGATCAAAAAGGAGAGATACACTTAAACACGACAGACGCTCACTTAAAGTTCCAAACCAGTTTAATTAATGATAAGTTTAAAAGTCACAGAATACATTTGTTATATTTTATAAGCTATATATATATGATCTCATATGAGAAGACAGAGAGAGAGAAAGAAAGAAAGATAGAGAACAAAGAGAACATGAATGCGCATTCAAGGAGACAAGGCCATACAACCTGAAAGTTACTCCCTCGTGGCTTCTTCCTGCGTTGTCTGATGGAGGAGGGAATAACTTATACTTTTATACTCTTCTGTGGGGGTGTTTTCTGCTCTCAACCAATAAGAGAAGTTCTGCTTTGTTTTCTTGTAGGGTGTTTCCTGCCTTAACCAATAAGAGCAGTTTTGTTTTGTTTTCTTGTCTTACTCCACTGCCAGAAAGCTTCTGTTCTGGTTTACCCAGGCCTCAGGGGGTTTCAGCTTACTCTGGTTTCCAAAACTAAATATACAACAATGCTGAGCACCCACAAATTACACACACACTAGTAGACCACCAAGTGACCAATCAGTGCAACTGGACACCAAACCACACCAAAGACACACATAGATTAGGGCTTGTTCTGACACTCCCTGACTGAGCAAACCTGCAGAACCAGAGAATGGCTTTAGGTGGACTTCTCCCAAGCCAAATATCTGCAAAGTCATAAAACTGACAGACAGACAGAGAGGACACAAACTGCATCATTTGAAAACCCCTTCTGGTGGAATAAAAACACGAAGAATAAAATATTTTATTTCACAACACTTGCTAAAAATCAAACTATACTAAAAGCATGCAAAGTGAAAAAGTAATTATAATATTCACAAAGTCCTGAAGAGAGACAGTAAACATGGTTGGATATACAGTAATGATGCAGCAGGATGAATTTGAATGAACTACTGTAAGTATTTCAAACTAGTAATACAGTACAAGCTAACATGCACATAGTTATATATATACAGTATATATATATACACTACACATAATCAACATTACACAGGTTGTGTGACAGGTTATTGCACAAGTAGTGACATTGAGATTGAATTATTAGTTATTACCAGTTGTTCAGTGTTATTTATTGATTATTTATCCACACCACCCCGTCAACCAATATCCTGCAGCCCGTTGAGTTCTTCCTGTTCTTAAATGACCTTGACCTTGGATGAAAGCAACGGGACCTTGCTGACCGGTACGGTGTCCATCAGTCCACGGTCAGGCGGATTATCACTGCAACTTTTTATTGACAGTACTCGGCTCAATTAGGACCCGATACCTGAAGAGCAGATGCATAAAAATCTACCTGCATACTTCAGGACTACTGTACCCTGACACTACAGTCACACTACTTACTACTTGTAAGAAAATAAAATGTTCAAAACATTCTGACTTTGTCTTCATATTATCACCCAAAAAAATGTGTATGTTGATTTAAGACAGGCTTAGAGTTCAGTTTTATTTTAGCCAGTTTATTAAAAACAAATTTGATGATGATGTTAGAAAACGTTTGAGGCACAATATTTAAACAGTTTATAGCATTACAGCTTCTGACTTTAAGTCACAGCTTCCTCGACAGCTAATGGAGATTTAAAAACATTAATCAGTCAGACAAAGGTAAGTGATGAAGCAGCTCTTCTGTTCAACCATCCACATGGATCACATGTCCTTCGTCATCAGTGGAGCAACTTGTTTGTATTTGATCTCGGCTCACAAACATCCAGGCTGGACCAGCTGGCTCCCTCATCATCATCATCACTACGGTGTCCTGTCCAGTGAAAGAAAACATCTCTTATTAAGAGCTGCTATAAACAGTGAGATTCACAAAACCATATAGCAGACATGTGTTGAATATAAAGAGTTTATATTGTCTGATATTTAACTTCAACTCAAGTTTTGTACACAAACTTGAATTAAAATAATTAAATTAAAATAACTTGTGTTTCTAAATCTGGTCTAAATCTCCTGCCTCCTTGTTTGAAACTGAACTGTCAGGTGGCTGTCCAGGTTTGGCTTCTGACTTCAACACCAGTGGGGCCTTTGAACTGGGGCTGCTCCTCATGGACTGTAAACACTCAGCCCTGACTTCTCCTGCCTCCTTGTTTGAAACTAAACATTTGTGTTAAATCAGAAATGTACAGACAAAACACGTTTACTCAACAATTTAGCAAGGGTTAACTATGTTAGCTGTGTTAGCCTACATGATGCAGTTTGGTGAACTGAAAACAAATACAGACTTACCTTCAGAGTTATTTATGTAGTTGGACACATAAAGCTTAAATCCTTTGTCTTTCTTAGATGTGCGCTTTAGACAAAGGTCTGAATAATTCTGTACACATTGACTGTCGGAAAGTCCTGCAGAGATTGTGTAAAGATCGCCATCCTGTGGCTGTGAACCGGAAGTGCGCCATCTGGCCCATGAATGCGGAAGTGCTAGAAAGGAAGTCCGTGGCATATAGCCTATTACGTCAACAATGAGCTCAGCTCAAGCATCCATCCTAAGGGAGGAAATACGCTCGCTGCTTCAAAAAGGAGTTATCAGAGCCGTTCCTCCACAGGAGGTGAACAAGGGCCACTACAACAAATACTTTGTGGTTCCAAAGAAGAGGAGGGGGGGGTTGAGGCCCATCTTGGATCTAAAGGGCGAGGCATAGCTCTGCGTGAGCGGCCACGCGGCGCCACGCTGTGCGAGCTGCGCTTGCACAGCCTTTGAACGCTCGCGCGAACGCGCCAAGCTCAAATTTTACGACCGCTCACACGCACGCGCGCGATGTCTCACAATAAACTGCCCTGGTGGAGGACTGTTTTGTGTGACACACAAATGAATTAAATTCCTCTTCTTCATCGCTGATCTGGACTTTTCTTTTGTTTTTTTGCCAAAAGTCAAGTGATCGCTTGAAGCGGTCACCATTCACTTCCTCCTCCGATGAGGAGGAATGAATGAACTTGTTCTCAGACCCGACCTGTCAATCAAATCAGTAGGCTGTCAGCAAATGACCAATCAGCGACCTCAATTTGTCCCCGTAGCTAAACGCTCCGCCCTGCTTCTGCTCAAATGACATCAAGTATTTGGAGCGAAAACGTTGGAGCCACACGCTGCTTCACGCTGAGCTCTGCTGTGAACACCCCACGTGCAGCACAGGCGCGTGGCGCGGCGCTCGGTCCAGCGCGGAGCTTTGCCTCGCCCTTAAGATTTTTGAACAAACGACCAAGATCGTTCAAGTTCAAAATGTTAACGCTACGTCAGGTGATTCACTCTGTACGCCAGGGGGACTACTTATGTACTATGGATTTAAAAGATACATATTTCCATGTGAGCATCTTGCCAAACCACAGAAAATTCCTGCGTTTTGCATTCGAGGATGCATCGTTCGAATATTTGGCCCTACCTTTCGGCCTCTCGACCGTCCCCAGGGTAATTACAAAATGCCTCGAAGCTGCTCTAGCTCACATGAGGAGTCAGGGCATCAGAGTTATGGATTATCTCGATGACTTGTTAATCTTGACGAGCTCCAAGGAGCAAGCAAGGTTACACACAGATCATGTGAGGTCACACCTGCAATCCATGGGGTTCGTGATATCCATCCATCCATCCATCCATTGTCTTCCACTTATACAGGGTCGGGTTGCGGGTGTAGCAGCCTAAGTAGGGAGGCCCAGACTTTCCTCTCCCCAGCCACTTGGGGCAGCTCTTCTGGGGGAATCCCAAGGCGTTCCCAGGCCAGCCGAGAAACATAGTCCCTCCAGCGTGTCCTGGGTCTTCCTCTGGGTCTCCTCCCGGTGGGACATGCCCAGAACACCTCACCAGGGAGGCGTCCAGGAGGCATCCTAACCAGATGCCCGAGCCACCTCAACTGGCTCCTCTCGATGTGGAGAAGCAGCGGCTCTACTCCGAGTCCCTCCCGGATGACTGAGCTTCTCACCCTATCTCTAAGGGAGAGTCCAGACACCCTGCGGAGAAAACTCATTTCAGCCGCTTGTATCCGAGATCTCGTTCTTTCGGTCACAACCCAAAGCTCATGACCATAGATGAGGGTGGGAACGTAGATCGATCGGTAAATTGAGAGCTTTGCCTTTTGACTCAGCTCTCTCTTCACCACGACAGACCGGTACAACGCCCGCTTCACTGCGCACGTTGCACCTATCCGTCTATCGATCTCACACTCCAGTTTTCCCTCATTCGTGAACAAGACCCCAAGATACTTTTGGGTATTGGATTGAGGTAGACCGACCCTTCAAACTAGTTCTGAATTTTGGTTTTACAAATATCTTTGTCCCCTTAAGATTATAACAACTTTGTCTTTTAACAAAATGTATTTGGATAGTTAAAAGTAATGCGTTATTCTGAGCTCTATACACAACTGATAAAATAGTATAATCTACCAAATCATGGAACTTCAATAACTTCAGTTGATAAAATAATGTGCTTGATGTATGACACCAATGCTTTCTAGATAATTCTTACAGCTATTTTCTGTAAAACTAAAATACACTTTGTAATTATTTTACACGCTTTCCACCAAACATCAATACCATAGATTAAGTGTGGAACAATGATTGTGTTATGCAACAAATACAGAGCTTTATCAATTAATAAGTATCTGACTTTGTACAGTACAGTACTGCAATAGATTTAGCTATTTTGATTCTTACAGAATTTATGTATTGTTTCCATGTTAGTTTGTCATCAATAACATCCAAATACGTCACCTCACTCACTTTACATATCTCAATACCATCAATTTTAAATGGAACATCAACAGTCCTTTTTTTATTACTGAATATCATTTAATTAGTTTTATCTAGATTTAATGATAATTTATTACAAAGTTTGTATTTTGACAAATTCTGTCTTCATCAACATCAACATCTGTTCTATATCTTTACCCAAACAAAAATGTGGTATAATCTGCAAAAAGAACACATTTAAGGAGTCCTGACACATTTACCAAGTAATTCACACATAAAATGAATAGCTTTGGCCAAGTACAGAGCCTTGAGGAACTCCATATGTGATATTGCAGAGGTCAGATTTTACACTATTTATTTGTACAAACTGTTTCCTATCTTTCAAATAGCTAGATACCCACTGTAATGCTGGTCCTCTAATACCATATTTGTTCAATTTTTCAAGGAGAATAGTGTGGTCAATAGTATTGAATGTTTTTTTTAAATCAACAAAAATACTGACACAATATTGTTTTTGATCGACAGCAATATGTTGTCATATTTTAATGCATTTGTTCATTTGACTGTATGTTATGTCCATTTTGTGTGCAAGTTGTTTCAATGATTTATAATTTCTCATCTCCTGAGCTCATCTATGTTTTTCCAGATCCTTTAGTTATTTTATTATTTTCGCCTGAGACCCGTCATGCGCTTTGATCCAGATGTTTCCATTTCTTGTCCATGTTGATGCTATTTTTTCTGTTTTTTTACAACCTTGCTTTATGTGCAATATTTCCATTTTTTTGTTAGATGTTCATTTATGTATACGTTTGTTACCTTCAGTTTTTTTGCTTGCATTATTACATTGTTTCTTGACTTCCTGCTAATTAAACTGATAACTATAGATGGATTGAATTTTTCTGATTTAGTGGGCAGGGTGTGACAGATCGAAATGTCCTCATGTTTTACGTCAATGTCCTTGTCCTGTAAAAAAAGTCACTACTTGCTCCTCCAGTGTCTGTAGTTCTTCCTGTGGTTCATCCTCTGTTGTGTTAGCAGTAGCAACAGCTGTTGCATATGTCTGGTGCCTAACTTCAAGTCCAATGATCACCAAGTTGTCTCATTTTGTGTATTGTTCTATCTACTTTTTGTTCCAGTTCAGCTATTTTATTGTCTTTGTTTCTTATCAGATCTCTCAGTTGCTTCACTTTCTCAATCAGACCGGTCAGGAGATGTGGTTGTGATGATAATTTTGCCAGTTCAGCACTCATATAGTTTAATGATTTTTAAATTTCTTCCATATCTGTTGAAATATCTTCCACCAACTCTTGTTTATTTTGTCCACTTTTTTCGTCATTACTTACAGTACTTGTGGTCTGGCGGTACCATAGCAGGTCTCCGGTTGGTGGTTTGTTAGCCGAACCACATGGCCCTTCCACGAGGCTCACAGGCCTAATGTTGGTAGCTCAAGTCCAGCGCCCAGATCAGATGTTATCAACCAGAACTCACTGACTCAGCAGCCCGCAGTAATCAGATCCGATGATCCGAAGAGGTTGGCTCACTAGCCTGGCTTAGATGGCGGTCCTCCGGTTCGCACGCGGTGCCCGGCCTCCTTCGGTCGCAGCAGCTTCGATGCTAGCCTGGCTCATGGCTCCAGACGACGGTAACCCGGTCCTTGCACTGCGCTCGGCCTTCTCTGGTCACAGCAGCTCTGAGGTCGGCGCACTAGCTTGGCTCGTGGTACATGTCAGCGGCTCTTCGGTCTGTGCACGGCGTTTGGCTCCCTCTGGTCGTAGAGGGGGCCAAACTTTTTAGTGACACATCAAACGATCTGCGCCAGATTTTTTGTGCATGATCAGTGAGCAATTCTAGACACACTGATGGTGTGGTTTAACATATGACTCAAGTGCGCCCCCTAGATTAATCCAACAGTTATGTCTCAGTGATACATCATCCGATCTGCACCAGACTTTTGGTGTGTCATCAGTGAACACTTGTACACACATTGATATTGATATATTTGACTCCAGTGTGCCCCTAGATTATTCTGACAGTTATATCTCAGTGATACATCATACTATTTGCAACAGATTTTTGGTGCTTCATCAATGAGCATTTCTAGACAAATTGATTTTGTTGATTCATGACTGAAGCCCCGCCCACTCAGACAAGAAACTGATAATTATTGGGTGAATTTTTCACCTTCGCCCTGTGTAAGATACAGGATTGAAACCATATTTGCTAACTTTTGATTACCACACATGACATGTTGAAAAGCCTAAAGGAAGTGCTCATTAAACATTCACCACAAAACAGGAAATCACAAAAACTCCTGTCTGGAAATTCGGATTTGGGCCAAACTCATAAGGCTTGCAGCTGGACTCATACTGATATGGGCGGAAGGTGATTTAGACGATTCGGCATACGTGCACCCTGGTGGACGCATGCAGGAATGGAATGAGAGCGTTCACAATTGCAACAGAGAGGCGTTGTTGGAGCTCCTGCGATCACAGTTGATTTTGAAGATTTGGCAAATGCGCACCCTGGTGAATGAGTGTGGGATAGGCACGAGAGCATTCGTGATGTCGACTGGGTGGACTAGCTGGAGCTTCCACGGTTGCCAGAATGGCGGAGCGGTGCTTTGCTGCGAGTGCCTCAATGCTGCTTGCAGCTTTAATTCTTTGTTGAAATCAGGTCTCTCTTGTAAATGAGTCCTCGAGGCTCAATGGTATTAATCTGCCTAAATAAAGGTTGAATGAAAATTGAGGTTGTTGATTGTTCAGTTACTGACACGCCTTCTGGGTTGATTGATAGGTCACGCTGTTGAGGATCCGACTTTTAAAAAAAACGAGAGCTGCAGCAGCCACACTGGGAGGAGGTAGTGCGGCCCAAATGCAGCAGAAGCGCAGCATTCTCTCTGTGCAGTGCAGGGCTCCAAGATAACCAGATATTTTGATTGTGCCGTCACAGTCTTGACCAAAGGGCTTTTTCAATTCAAAGGAGCCCTCCTTTGAATTGAAAAAAAAAAAACTTTGGATAGAGGGTGAAACGTTTTCTGTAACAAACTAAGTCCAGTTGTTTTTGTATTGAACGCTTGTTCTGATTTTATCATGTCCTGGATGACTGAGAATCTTCACCAGCAAATCAGGGTGCTAACAATCCATTGTTAAGCTGATGGTCCACCTTGATAATGTGAACAGCTGGGTTTGGCTGTCAGCAGCAAACTGGTTGATCCACAATGAGAAGGTGCTATTTATAAGACTGAGCTGAATACAGCTCATCAGACTGAAGAAATCTTTCGGATGAAAGACGAAACGTTTCTACTTTTTTTTTTGTTTCTTTTTTGAATGTCCAGTTTTAGAATAGCTACTATACATTTTCATGATTGTGAAACGTGATCCATCATATTTTTAATAAAAGCAAAGCATTGCATCTGACTGATGAGGTGGCTGTGTGTTAGTTTGACTTGGAGTAGCCAATCACAGTCAGCTTCAGTTTAATGTCAGCATTCCAGACCTCTCCACCCCCACACAATGGGATCAGGGAGGATAAGGAGGATGATGCTTGTCCTGTTTCAAGAGCACTGACCAAACCAGCAGCTTCAGCTTCACTCTGACACAAAGGAATGCACTAATATAGTTTAAGAAAAAGGTGGTGGTGGTGGTGTTTATGTGTGTGTGTGTG
>JBBPBX010003319.1:51098-83404 GCA_038048925.1 Garcialebias charrua
CCCACCCCACCCCCTCCACCCACACACCTCACTACACTGGTGAAAGTTACTACCGGTAATGATATTCTCATGGCCTCTGACAATGGACAAGTGTCTAAACTGTTCTTGTTAGACCTCAGTGCTGCATATGATGCAGTTGATCTTAATATTCTACTATAGAGATTTGAATATGCTATTAGAATTACAGGAACTGCTCTAAATTGGTTTAAATCATATTTATCTGATATATTCCAATTTGTTAATAACAATGAATCTTCATCATACACCAAAGTTAGGCATGAAGTTCCTCAGGGTTTCAGTGCTTTGAACAATACTCTTTACTTTATATGTACCTTTACCTTTTCATTCAACCTTTATTTATACAGGCTAGCCTCGTTGAGTCACGGGGACTCATTTACAAGAGGGACCTGTCTCACTCACACCAAACAACCATCCACTCTCACACTCACACCTAGGGTCAATTTAGAGTCACCAATCAGCCTAACAAGCATGTTTTTTGGTCTGTGGGAGGAAACCGGAGTACCCGGAGGAAACCCACGCATGCACGGGGAGAACATGCAAACTCCACCCAGAAAGGCCCCGGACCGGGATTTGAACCGGCAACCTTCTCGCTGAGAGGCAGCAGCTCTACCAGTTGTGCCACCGTGCTCCCCTTACATATGCTTCCATTAGGTAATGTTATTAAATAGCCTGGAATACATTTTCATTTTTATGCTGATGATACACAGTTATATTGTCCATGAAACCCAATGACTCCAATCAGTTACTTAGACTATGTCACGTCAACCAAGGGCACAACATATGTATTAAAGGAGGACATGATATATACAAAGGGGTTCAACATTCAATTTATTGAAAAGGCTGCTGCTTCCTGAAAAAAGGAGGAAAAAGACAAGGAATTCCCATGTCCAACAAAAGACACAAAACCCAAAGTATTTTCTTAAAGGTGGGCCTGGTGAGCCGGCCAAACTAAACAAAAAAGTACAGCAGCAAGCCAACCCTATACAGGGCCTTTTAAGCTGCTGCTTATATCAGACTAAAGCTACAAAAACAAAAAAACACCTATTACAAAAGAAATTGTGAAAACTGGACTACCAGTCCCACCAAGCCAAAACTACGGTGGCTGATGGGTGCAAACACACAGCAAACGGCGAAACGTGCAGCAAACGGCGAAACGCGCAACAAACACATATATGATGCAAATTCAAAAACATGCAAACACAAAAAAACAAATCACTACAAAACAACGTACAATTTTTTTTTTACAAAAATTACCTGTGGTGACTAATGCCGCTGGCTGCAGGCCACAGCTCCAGGGTGGACAAAAAAACAAAAACAATTTGACAAAAGAAGGCTCCAGAATAAAACAAGGGCAGTAAAAAAAAAAAAAAACGTTCCAAACTAGAGGAGTTCAAAAGCAGTGCATCTGTGAGAGGCAGCTCAAAAGTGTGGGAACCACAGAGGAGAAAAAAAAGAGAGAGGGAAGGGAAAGGGGGATAAGAGCTCCCTGGGATCAGTAGGTGGGACAGAAAAGGACATAGCCCAAAACAATTAAAGGCTAATCAGCCATCCCAAAACCCAAGACTTGTCCCAAGGACAAAATAATAATGTCAATGTGCCCCAGGCACATAACAGACTACAAGCATGTCTTAAAGACAAAAACCTGGATGACCCTAAATGACTGTGACATGGAACTTCACTGAGGCATCTCATGGGAAGGGAGCTCCTGATGGAGTAGGAGGTGCTCTTAAAAATCTTGCAGATCGTGTGGTGGCCTATGCACGGACATCCCAAATGCTTCTGCTTTACTGGATAATCTGTCAAAGCACTCATCGGTTAGTTTTTTTTTTTTTGGTGACAGAGGAGAATATTGCTACATGTAGGGCAGTGTTTTTCAACCAGTGTGCCGCGGAACACCAGTCTGCCGCGAGAGATCGTCTGGTGTGCCGTGTAAAATTAGTAAATTATGACATTTTTATTAACTGGTGTAATTTCCTTACCAAGCGATAGGTGGCAGTATGGAGCATAGCGTCACACATTAAAACAAGAGAAGTAGCGGTGCATGAACGTGACGTGAGCAGTGAGCAAAACAAACCAACAGCGAGGATCTTCTCAAACAAACAGCGATGGAAAACTTTTTCAAAAGAAAAAATACTAAATCCGGTCTGGTCCCTGGACAAAATTCTGACCCAGATGAAGGCCCAAGTGGAAATCAGAAGAAGGCAGAAACCGTGAACGTGAGCTTTGTGTTCATCCAAACAGGCACAGGTTTCAAGTGAGTAAAATGTAGAGAGAATGGTAGCACTGTTCAGGTGTATTTGAAGGCATGTTAAGTGCAATTTCATCCTCTTTAATTTTAAGAACACATTGTTGTGGCACTGTTCAGGTTTATTTGAAGGCATGTTAAGTGCAATTTCATCCTCTTTAATTTTAAGAACACATTGTTGTGGCACTGTTCAGGTGTATTTGAAGGCATGTTAACATGCCTTCAATTTCATGTTAAGTGCAATTTGAAATAAGAAATATAAAACATGATAAAAAATACATTTAGTGTTCATTTCATTCTTATTCAAGACACTTTGATAAGAATGACTATATATTTAAAATAGGCGGATACAGTTTATCTTTGTTTACAATTTTGGTTTGTGGTGTGCCTCGGGATTTCTTCAATGAAAACACTGTGCCTTGGCTCAAAAAAGGTTGAAAAACACTGATGTAGGGAACTGGTTCCTCAATTCCTGAAATCAGTCCCAGGGGCTATGAAAATACATCAGGTGAGTACCCTGCTCCTTCATGTGCACCTAAACAAATTCACACCCTCTCTTATTCTGTTTGGCTTTTTTTAAAAAAATTTTATTGAGAAAGCCCGTTACATTACAATGACGTAATTATATTGATTTCGTTCTCATTTTACATTCTCAGTTTTCTCATTTTTTCTTTTAACAAACCAAACAGCAGCTAAAAAATTAACAATAAAATAAAAAATCAAAGCAAAAACCAACAGAACTTACATGTGAGTGGCGGGGTAGCCTGAATATCAACCAATCATTGACATTGCATATCAAATCCAGACATCAATCTGAATGGCAGCAAGGTTTACAAAAATCAGACATAACAGGTTTGACATATTCTGTCCATTTTGACCACATCTTGAAGAATGTGTCCCTCTGTACATTAATGGAAAAAGACAGTTTCTCCAATACATAAATCTCTTTCACTACATTAATCCAGTCTTCTTGTTGGGGGTTCCTGTTTAAACCATTTTCTTGTGAGGGCCTTTTTGCTCCCCGCCAGCAAAATGTACAGAAGTTTTTGATCATTATAATTCAGTTTGTCGACCGGTATGTTACATAAAAATATGCATTCAAAGGTTAAAGGAAAATCAAATGTGAAAATGTTCTGTAGATGCTCATGGGTTTGAGACCAATATTGCTGAATGGTTTGGCAGTCCCAGAAAATATGGAAATGATTGGCACCATCCTTGCCACATCTCCAGCATGCACTACCTTTTCCTTGATATCGTTTCTGCTCTGGGGTTATGAAAAATTGTATAATGTTTTTCCAGCAAAATTCACGCCAAACCTTTGATCTTGTTGTTGTCCATGGTATCTTACAAATGTTGTCCCAATCTTCCTCTGGAATCATCAGGCTACCTTCTTTTTCCCACTTCACTTTAACATAGACAGTGTTGTCCTTCTTACACTGCAGCATGGCATTATCCATCCATCCATCCATCCATCCATCCATCCATCCATCCATTTTTGTCCGCTTATACGGGGTCGGGTCGCGGGGGTAGCAGCCTAAGTAGGGAGGCCCAGACTTCCCTCTCCCCAGCCACATGGAGCAGCTCCTCTGGGGGAATCCCAAGGCGTTCCCAGGCCAGCCGAGAAACATAGTCCCTCCAGCGTGTCCTGGGTCTTCCTCTGGGTCTCCTCCCGGTGGGACATGCCCGGAACACCTCACCAGGGAGGCGTCCAGGAGGCATCCTAACCAGATGCCCGAGCCACCTCAACTGGCTCCTCTCGATGTGGAGAAGCAGCGGCTCTACTCCGAGTCCCTCCCGGATGACTGAGCTTCTCACCCTATCTCTAAGGGAGAGTCCAGACACCCTGCGGAGAAAACTCATTTCAGCCGCTTGTATCCGAGATCTCGTTCTTTCGGTCACAACCCAAAGCTCATGACCATAGATGAGGGTGGGAACGTAGATCGATCGGTAAATTGAGAGCTTTGCCTTTCGACTCAGCTCTCTCTTCACCACGACAGACCGGTACAGCGCCCGCTTCACTGCGGATGCTGCACCTATCCGCCTATCGATCTCACGCTCCAGTTTTCCCTCATTCGTGAACAAGACCCCGAGATACTTAAACTCCTCCACTTGGGGCAGGACCTCATCCCCGACCCGGAGAGGGCATGCTACCCTTTTCCGGCTCAAGACCATGGCCTCGGATTTGGAGGAACTGATCCTCATCCCGGCCGCATCACACTCGGCTGCAAACCGCTCCAGCGAAAGCTGTAGATCACGATCTGATGAAGCCAATAGGACCACATCATCTGCAAAAAACAGAGAAGCGATTCTAAGGCCACCAAAACGGATCCTCTCAACACCTTGGCTGCGCCTAGAAATTCTGTCCATAAAAGTTATGAACAGAATCGGTGACAAAGGGCAACCTTGGCGGAGTCCAACTCTCACTGGAAACGAGCCTGACTTACTGCCGGCAATGCGGACCAAGCTCTGACACCGGTCGTACAGGGACCTAACAGCCCATATCAATGGGCCTGGTACCCCATACTCCCGGAGTACCCCCCACAGAACCCCCCGAGGGACGCGGTCGAATGCCTTTTCCAAGTCCACAAAGCACATGTAAACTGGTTGGGCAAACTCCCACGCGCCCTCCAGGACCCTGTTGAGGGTGTAGAGCTGGTCCAGTGTTCCACGACCAGCACGAAAACCACACTGCTCCTCCTGAATCCGAGGTTCGACTATCCGACGGACCCTCCTCTCCAGAACCCCTGAATAGACCTTACCAGGGAGGCTTAAGAGTGTGATCCCCCTATAGTTGGAACACACCCTACGGTCCCCCTTTTTGAATAGGGGAACCACCACCCCAGTCTGCCAATCCAAGGGAACTTCCCCCGATGTCCACGCGATATTGCAGAGTTGCGTAAGCCAACACAACCCCACAACATCCAGAGCCCTAAGGAACTCAGGGCGAATCTCATCCACCCCTGGAGCCCTGCCACCGCGGAGCTTTTTAACCACCTCGGCATTATATAACCTGGAAATAGTTTTGCCTGTTTTTGATTTGGATAATAATATAAATGTTACCACATATCTCAAATTTTGTAAATGTACTTTTAGGTCTTGGTTAAAATAATTTCTCACCTGTAGATATCTAAAAAGTTATCTGTGCATAAATTGTATTTTCTTTTCAAGGTCTCAAAGCTTTGGAACGCCCCCTTGTGGACAAAAGAATGATAACTAGTTAGGCCTTTTGAAATCCACTTCTTAAATCTATCATCATGTTGATTTGGAATGAAATCTGAATCGTAGGCGCACCATCGCAGAATTTTAGAGGCATTTTCTAATCCACATATTCTAATTGCTTCGTTCCAAGCAGATATCATTACTTGCGACATTGGTTCATCTGCCAAATTGATTTTGCTTTGCAAATTTGTGTAGGCTATTATGGCTTCAATCGGTATTGTTTTGATTGTTTCCCCTTCCACATCTTTCCATCCTGCAGTGTAATCCGGACAGCACAAACATATCAAAGGTCTTAACTGAGCTGCACAAAAATATTCTCTCAAACAAGGAAGCCCGCAACCTCCTTTTTCTTTTTTAATTGTAAAGTTTTGTATTTGACTCTAGCTTTTTTCCCTTTCCAAATATATTTTGACAGCTTTCACCATTCTACAAATTGTAGTGATTGAAATAAATACTGTACAACAGTCGGGGAAGGATGTTTAATTTAACTGATTCAATCCTGGAGTGTAGGTCAAAAAAGGGTATGGCATATCTTTGGATATCAGATTTTATGGCTATATTCAGGGGGGCATAATTGGCCTCAAACATTTTAGTAGGGTCACGGTGTATCATCACCCCCAGATACCTAACACCATCTGCATCCCATTTCCATTTGTAGCAATTCTTGATTTCAACTGGTGGATCATAATTCACCGTTAGTACCTGCGTTTTGTTCACATTAACCCTGTACCCTGAGAAAGTCAAATTCTGATAGGATTTTCATTACTTTGGGGAGAACCTGCGTAGGGTGCGTTATAACAAGTAACAAGTCATCAGTAAATAATGCCAATTTTTGCTCCCCTCATGCTGTCCTTACTCCTGTTATATCCTGTCTCTGTCTGATCCATTGGCTCAATGGCTCTATAAACAAGGCAAAAAGGAGTGGCAAAATGCAGCAACCTTGTCGGGTACCTCGTTTGAGAATGATGGATTCAGTAAGGTCTCCGTTAATTTTGATGTTGGCTGCTGGTTTATTATACAACCCAGAAATAGTATTTATTATAGATTTATCAAATCCAAATCTCTCAAGTACCTGATATAAAAAGGACCACCTCACAGAATCAAATGCTTTTTCGGCATCTAAACTTAACATTAAAGTCTCTAATTTTTGTCTATGAACCTGGCTCATTATATGCAAAACTTTCCGAATATTGTCATGAGTTTGACGGTGTTTGATAAAAACATGTTTGATCATTATGTATTAGTCCTGGTAAAATTGTTTCAAGTCTCTTTGAGATGATGGAGGTGAACAACTTATAATAAATATTTAATACACTGATTGGGCGGTAATTATTACAGTCTATTTATCTTTTTTCTTTCGGAATTATGGAAATTATTGCTTCCCTCCAAGAGGGATGTACTGTTTTTCCTTCCATTACCCAATTAAATGTTTTCTGCAAGGTGGGAGTCAAATGATCCTGAATTATTTTGTACCATTCTGGGCCAAATCCATCCGCCCCTGCCATTTTTCCTCCTTTTAGTCTTTTAATTGCTGAGTGAATTTCTTCTCTGGTTATTGTGGATACTAACATTTTATTTTGTTCCTCTGTCACTGTTGGTAACTCTAGTTCAGACAGAAAAGTATTGACTTCTTGATTATTATCTACATGGGTTTGGGAATAAAGTTTTCTGTAATAATTCTGAAAGCATTGTTGAATTTTCTCCTCTTCAGTTTCTATTTGACCATTTAAAGGATTTTTTATTTTATGTATAGTTCTCTCCGCTTGTTGCTTTCTGAGTTTATATGAAAGAAGTTTTAGTGATTTTCCTCCTACATCACCGTACTGCTGTTTGTTTAAAATGATTTTTTTCTGTACATCAATCATGTTTAGGTCATCTAATTCTTTTTTAAATTTTACCATATCAGATTTAATGTCATCATTCATAGTCACGGAGTGTTGGTGTTGCAGCTTTAACAATTTATCTTCCAAGTCTTTACAATTTTGCATATTTTCTCATTTTAAGTGGGAGGATACACTAATTATTTTCCCTCTAATCACCGCCTTCAGTTTATCCCATAATATTCCTGGTGACACCTCTTCATTATCATTTTGAGCTAAATAATTCTCTATTTCTTTTTTTAAATTCTCTTTAATGTTTGGGTAGTTTAAAATATTTGTGTTCAACCTCCATAATGTAGATCTATTTTTCCTGTTCAGACAAATGTCAGCATAAACTGGATTATGATCAGAAATTGNCAAATGCTTTTTCGGCATCTAAACTTAACATTAAAGTCTCTAATTTTTGTCTATGAACCTGGCTCATTATATGCAAAACTTTCCGAATATTGTCATGAGTTTGACGGTGTTTGATAAAAACATGTTTGATCATTATGTATTAGTCCTGGTAAAATTGTTTCAAGTCTCTTTGAGATGATGGAGGTGAACAACTTATAATAAATATTTAATACACTGATTGGGCGGTAATTATTACAGTCTATTTATCTTTTTTCTTTCGGAATTATGGAAATTATTGCTTCCCTCCAAGAGGGATGTACTGTTTTTCCTTCCATTACCCAATTAAATGTTTTCTGCAAGGTGGGAGTCAAATGATCCTGAATTATTTTGTACCATTCTGGGCCAAATCCATCCGCCCCTGCCATTTTTCCTCCTTTTAGTCTTTTAATTGCTGAGTGAATTTCTTCTATGGTTATTGTGGATACTAACATTTTATTTTGTTCCTCTGTCACTGTTGGTAACTCTAGTTCAGACAGAAAAGTATTGACTTCTTGATTATTATCTACATGGGTTTGGGAATAAAGTTTTCTGTAATAATTCTGAAAGCATTGTTGAATTTTCTCCTCTTCAGTTTCTATTTGACCACTTAAAGGATTTTTTATTTTATGTATAGTTCTCTCCGCTTGTTGCTTTCTGAGTTTATATGAAAGAAGTTTTAGTGATTTTCCTCCTACATCACCGTACTGCTGTTTGTTTAAAATGATTTTTTTCTGTACATCAATCATGTTTAGGTCATCTAATTCTTTTTTAAATTTTACCATATCAGATTTAATGTCATCATTCATAGTCACGGAGTGTTGGTGTTGCAGCTTTAACAATTTATCTTCCAAGTCTTTACAATTTTGCATATTTTCTCATTTTAAGTGGGAGGATACACTAATTATTTTCCCTCTAATCACCGCCTTCAGTGCATCCCATAATATTCCTGGTGACACCTCTTCATTATCATTTTGAGCTAAATAATTCTCTATTTCTTTTTTTAAATTCTCTTTAATGTTTGGGTAGTTTAAAATATTTGTGTTCAACCTCCATAATGTAGATCTATTTTTCCTGTTCAGACAAATGTCAGCATAAACTGGATTATGATCAGAAATTGTACAGGGACCAATTTCATATGTTTTGATTTTAAACAAATCATTCTTGAATGTGAGAATGTAATCTAACCTAGAATATATGTTATGTAGGTACGAGAAGTGTAAGTATTAGTATACTATTAGTTGGGTGATGTTCTCTCCATACATCAACTAATCCTAAATCACCCAAAATGTGTCCCATCCTCTTACCAATATTTCTTACATCACCTTTCCCATTAGAAGAATCTAATTTGGCATTTAATAAGATATTAAAGTCACCGCTACATATTAAAGTTCCCTGACTCCTTGTTGTTGCAATTTTGAGGATCTGTTTATACAGTGACCAATCGCTACCAGGTGGAATGTATACATTCAGGAGGGTAGTCATGGCACCATCAATCTTGCTCGTTATCATTATATACCGACCTTCTTTATCTTTGTATTCTCATATATGTTCATAGTTAAGAGTTCCGGATAGCAAAATCGCCACTCCCCTCCGCCTCCCAGAACTGTGGGAAGAATAAAACTCATGTTTAAAACCCATCCTGTTCAATTTAGCATGCTCTTTATCACTCAGATGCGTTTCCTACAATAGAACAATTTGGGCTTTATCTCTTTTAAATTTAGATAAAGCTTTCTGCCTTTTTACTGGACTATGTAAACCAATAATATTGTTTGACACCAATTTTATCAACCTTCTCCTCATTTAAATTATATTTCTTGTTTAAAACATGTACATTAATGGGCTCACATCAGTTCACATCAGTTTGTGATCTACAGCTTTCGCTGGAGCGGTTTGCAACTGAATGTGATACGGCCGGGATGAGGATCAGTTCTTCCAAGTCCAAGGCCATGGTCTTGAGCCGGAAAAGGGTAGCATGCCTTCTCCAGGTCGGGGAGGAGGTCCTGCCCCAAGTGGAGGAGTTTAAGTATCTCGGGGTCTTGTTCACGAATGAGGGAAAACTGGAGCGTGAGATCGATAGGCGGATAGGTGCAGCGTCCGCAGTGAAGCGGGCGCTGTACCGGTCTGTCGTGGTGAAGAGAGAGCTGAGTCAAAAGGCAAAGCTCTCAATTTACCGATCGATCTACGTTCCCACCCTCATCTATGGTCATGAGCTCTGGGTTATGACCGAAAGAACGAGATCTCGGATACAAGCGGCTGAAATGAGTTTTCTCCGCAGGGTGTCTGGACTCTCCCTTAGAGATAGGGTGAGAAGCTCAGTCATCCGGGAGGGACTCGGAGTAGAGCCGCTGCTTCTCCACATCGAGAGGAGCCAGTTGAGGTGGCTCGGGCATCTGGTTAGGATGCCTCCTGGACGCCTCCCTGGTGAGGTGTTCCGGGCATGTCCCACCGGGAGGAGACCCAGAGGAAGACCCAGGACACGCTGGAGGGACTATGTTTCTCGGCTGGCCTGGGAACGCCTTGGGATTCCCCCAGAGGAGCTGCTCCAAGTGGCTGGGGAGAGGGAAGTCTGGGCCTCCCTACTTAGGCTGCTACCCCCGCGACCCGACCCCGGATAAACGGAAGAAAATGGATGGATGGCATTAATGGGCTCCCCGCTCACTCTTGAAAACACTGAACGTAGAACAAATAAAAAAGTCAACATCTAGAACAAAGTCAAAACCAAACCAAACTCAAACAGAAATCTTGACTTCCAAGGTGGGGGTCTCTGAGGTAGACCTTGCTTCACCCCCAAAGGCGGCTTCCTCATCGGTCAATGAAGGGGGCCCTTAGTGGCTATGGCCTCAGTGTAGAAAGCACCGCGAGAAACCTAACTTATTTACTTATTGTACATCATAAACCAAATGTAAGTCTTAATTATTAATAACAGAGTGGATAAACCTCATTTTTCTGTGTGCGTGGGAGATGTCCTCTTGAAGGCTCAGAGTTTTTCTTTGTAGCCGGCTGCTTGGTCCTGCTTCTTGCTTGTCGTTCTGCTCCCTGGTCCCCGGCGCACCCTGCTCTAGGACAGCTGTCTCAGCTGCTCCAGGGCCGTTTCTGGAGACTTAACGACCTGCACAGCATAGCCTCTGCTGGACATATCTTCAGTAGCTTCCACCACTGTGTTGTAAATCTTTGTTTCATCTGCATATTTCACCCTCAGCCGGGCTGGGAAGAGAGTCTGAAAAGGGATCTGCTGCTCCTTCAGGATCCTGTGCACTTAATAATAATAATAATTTGTCACATTTGTCATCTGTGTATGTTTCCCATACTTGACAGACGAAATTGGTCTTCTGCATTTAACCCAACCACCACCAGGTGGTGCAACGAACAGCGTAGTCGCGCTCGGGGAGCTGGAGAATTAGATGTGCACTCATAGACACCCCAAGGTGTGTAGTGGCCGGGGCGCGAACCCGCGTCCTTCGGGTCCCAAGTCAAAAGCCCTGCCACTACACCATCTTGGCATATTCTGTTCATTTTTTCAAAATCCGAGGGGAATAGTCATGATCCAAATTCACTTGCTTGCCGTTCCAGGTAAATCCTCTTTTCTGCCATGCCTTGCGGAGGAGGATATCTTTGGTTTTAAAACTAAGGAATGTCACAATAATAGAATGTGGTGGTGCGTCGCTTGGAGGTGGAGGGCCTAGAGAGCGGTACGCCCGTTCAATGTTTATGTCAAGCTCGTCTTGGGACAGAGCCAAGCCCTCATGGAACAACTTCTCCACAAAGTCCCACATTGATGCCGAGTCACTTTCAGCTGCCTCGGGTATGCCATAAATACGCATGGCCTCTCTTCGTGTATGGCTCTCTAGGTCCATTAGTTTATCCTCAAGTTTTATTTGTAGCTTTATTATTTCAGTGACGGTCTCCTCCGTAGCTAAGATCCTCTCCTCCGCTTTTTCAATCCGACCCTCTGCCTCGTCTAGTCTGACGTTCATCTTTCGGATTTCTTCTTTAATTTCTCCCAAATGCGCATTATTTTCCTGTCGGAAGCCTCTTAATTCCTGTAGTACCGTCTCCCATTCAGCCATGCTTAGCTCAATTCAAAAAGTACAGCCGTACATATTAGCAGAGCTAGTTAGCGGTTAGCATTAGCCACGATGCTAGCGATATTTTCTCAGTTTTAAATGTCCGCTTTTTGGCACTACCAAGCATCGGTTTAGATGTATTTCGCTCACCCCAGTTCTTTTTCACCTTTATGGATGTGTTTTTGTCGTTTTTAGTGGGGTTGGGTTTTTAATTTCTTAGGTTCTCTCGGGAGCCCGTTCACTACGTGGCCATCACGATGACGTTCAAACCGGAAGTCCTGTTTGGCTTTTTAACTTGATGATAATTTTTTGTTGTAAATTTGCATTTTATTTATCCATCCATCCATCCATTTTCGTCCGCTTATCCGAGGTCGGGTCGCGGAGGTAGCAACCTAAGTAGGGAGGCCCAGACTTCCCTCTCCCCAGCCACTTGGAGCAGCTCCTCTAGGGGAATCCCAAGGCGTTCCCAGGCCAGCCGAGAAACATAGTCCCTCCAGCGTGTCCTGGGTCTTCCTCTGGGTCTCCTCCCGGTGGGACATGCCCGGAACACCTCACCAGGGAGGCGTCCAGGAGGCATCCTAACCAGATGCCCGAGCCACCTCAACTGGCTCCTCTCAATGTGGAGAAGCAGCGGCTCTACTCCGAGTCCCTCCCGGATGACTGAGCTTCTCACCCTATCTCTAAGGGAGAGTCCAGACACCCTGCGGAGAAAACTCATTTCAGCCGCTTGTATCCGAGATCTTGTTCTTTCGGTCACAACCCAAAGCTCATGACCATAGATGAGGGTAGGAACGTAGATCGATCAGTAAATTGAGAGCTTTGCCTTTCGACTCAGCTCTCTCTTCACCACAACAGACCGGTACAGCGCCCGCTTCACTACAGATGTTGCACCTATCCGCCTATCGATCTCATGCTCCAGTTTTCCCTCACTCGTGAACAAGACCCCAAGATACTTAAACTCCTCCACTTGGGGCAGGACCTCCTCCCCGACCCAGAGAGGGCATGCTACCCTTTTCCGGCTCAAGACCATGGCCTCGGATTTGGAGGAACTGATCCTCATCCCGGCCGCATCACACTCGGCTGCAAACCGCTCCAGCGAAAGCTGTAGATCACGATCTGATGAAGCCAATAGGACCATATCATCTGCAAAAAACAGAGAAGCGATTCTAAGGCCACCAAAACGGATCCTCTCAACACCTTGGCTGCGCCTAGAAATTCTGTCCATAAAAGTTATGAACAGAATCGGTGACAAAGGGCAACCTTGGCGGAGTCCAACTCTCACTGGAAACGAGCCTGACATTTTATTTATTTCAGTCCAAATTATATAGATATTGCTGACTTTTTCATGTTTTTGCAGATAAAACTAAACTTAAACAATGTCTCCACAGGTTGTTGTTACTGAACCAGGGAGCATTAGATTTCGAGAAGTCTCATGCTTCTGTAGTCACTCTTGTGACTGCTTCACCCCAAAGGAGTTTGTTTTCACCCAAAGGGAATCTGAAGAGGCCATCAAAGTAGGAACATGGGTCCTTGTGGACATCTTTAAAATAAGTCTCTGCAGGAGTTTGGTGTGTGTAAAGCCTTATTTTCTTTAGATTCCCCCTTTCTGACCTCATATGCAACATAAGCATCTCCTGAGTTTACTCAACATCTTCAGCTATCATACAAACTTTTCCACTGACATTAAGGCCCTGTTTACACGGACACTGTGGGGGGAAACGGAGGTTTTGGGTATGTTAATAAGATTGAAAGTTTTACGTTTACACGGGCAAATTCAAGTGTTTACATGGATCCGCTCGAATCTCCCCCCTCCCTCATGACCCCCCCCTCCCCTCATGAATTCACTGTAGTTACCATGCCGGGTCATTAGATGGCGCTGTGAATTTTTGAACCTTCACCTAATGTGCATGCATGCTGCTTCACTCTGCTGGTAGTCTGCTGCTTTCTTCTGGGTTAAAAGTTCAGCTAACAACAACTTAACAAGTTAAAGCTGAATTTTGGATAAGAGTCGACAGATTTGACACAAAGCATGACCTCTTCATCTAACAAGTTGCACACCAGACGCTGACTGGACTGTGGACAAGAACCGAGTCGATGAGGATGATGTCGGACTTTACTCCGTGATAAACAGCTGATTTCAGCAGGTAAACAACGTTCTTAATAATGTTTGCTTGTATTTACTTTGATCACACAACAACCAACTGATTTATTTATTTATTTTTCTGCGAGGTCGAGCAGCTGTCCTTTCACCAAGCGGACCGGTTCGGATTGGACCAGAATCCATGATGAAAACAGCAGAGTCCAGTCTTTTAACGTATTTACAGTTCGGTTAACGTGTTTTAATAGTGTGTTCAGTTTAATTCTCAGTGTTTGTGTGACGTACAGTTTGTGGTGTTGAATAAATAAATAAATAAATAAAATATAAACCTGTTGTCTTCATTTTCAACTTTAAACATGCAGCATGTTATGCATTGTTTGAATCACGTAACTTGAGTCCAGATAGATTAATTTAGCTCAGATAAATTTATATATCTCCCACGCTAACATAAATATTGTTTATTATTGTTACACTGTAATTATTTAGCACATATTGTACAGCGTGACACGTGAAATGTCCGCCTGCCTGTTCAATAAACAGAGACATAAGAACTGGATCCAGCTGTGTGATACAGGTAATTCTGGTGTAGATTAATTAAATATGAGACTCAAAATATTTTCCATCAGTTGTAGTTCAGAAAGTGGTGCCTGTCCAGTCCACCCCCATTGTTAGAAATGCCGGCTATCCGCGCGTGCGTTCTGCACGCACGTCTTCAAACAAAAGCTCAGCGGGAGATATTTACATTATCAACGGGGGGTCAGCAAAAAACCTCCACTGTGAGAGCTGGGTCCAGAAACCATCGGTTTCAAAGAGGGGGGCCACTGGACTCGTGTAAACAATGAGTAGAACCGCAGAGAGAAAGGAGTGGTTTCACTCAAAATACGCGCCGTGTAAACGGCCCCTAACTTTATAAAGCATTTAACACCAGCCATTGTATTAATGTTTTTTTTCCCTTTATTCCCCAAAAAGATCAAAAGGAAGTTTGCCAGCAAAGCTGAAGTTCTGCACACCTTCCTAGGCAGTCTGTGTTGACAGTCAGGGCTGGGGGTTGGGGTTAAGGCAAATTAATGTAAATGAACAGCAATTGTTAACACCCCCAGGTAACGCTTCAGGAATGAGGACATTCTTCTGAAACTTTGAGGCCTGTATTCTCCCTAATCTTGTTTGTAGATTGCCCACATTGAAATGGCTATATCGTCTTCATTTTTTTTGGAGTGCCATGTGTTTGACATCATCGGATAGCTTAGAACACACACTTTCAGATTCTGTAAATAACTCAAAATGACCTGTGGCCAGTCACATATGCTATTGTAATTAGTTTTTTTTAATTGTAATTAGTTTTTTATTAATGAAAAGGATTAGAAAAACTAAAATATAGGCTCTAATGGTTGTCCAAAATGATTTATTGTTTATTAAGATTGTTTTCTGTTTATCTGAGTGGTGTTATGTGTTCTTCTTTTCCATACAATGTAGAAATTTGTGAATACAAAGTTGAAAAAAAAAATGCAGTCATGTCCCAGTTGTGTTTACTGTTATTTATTTTGAAGTTCAATATCCTTTTTTCCTGTCCTCACCTTTCTTGTGATTACCCTGGTGACTGGTGTCTTTCTCGCGCTCAGCTCCTTGGTACACTGATGAGCTGCGCAAGATGAAGGCAACTGGCCGTGCTATTGAGAGACGTGTAAAATCATCTGGTCTGTCTGTGCATAAGCAGGCATATAAAGAACATCAGAAAGCATACGCCTATTCTCTTAAAGAAGCACGCTCCAAATATTATTCTAACATCATCAACACCTGCCCTGGAAACTCTAAACAGCTCTTCTCCACAATCACTCGTCTGCTTAATCCCATTAAGCAAACTCTTGAGGACTCTGCTCAAAAATGCGACCTGTTTCTTTCATCTTTTAAAACCAAAGTTGACACTATCAGATCTCAGCTCCACAACCTCCCCGTTCTCAGTGTGCCACCCACCCGTCTGCATTCTGGGACCCTAAACAGCTTTGACGAAGTTGTTCAGAGTGAGGTGGAGGCCATCATCAAGAAAATGAAGCCTTCATCCTGCGCCCTGGATCCTTTCCCCTCGTCTCTCATAAAAACCAATCATTCTGCAATAGGCCCACTTATCACTCAAATAATAAATCAGTCTCTACAATCTGGTCATGTTCCACTGCCTCTAAAAACCGCCATCATTAGGCCTCTTCTGAAAAAATCTAATTTGGATCCCGACATTTTTTCTAATTACCGCCCAATTTCACACCTCCCTTTTCTGTCTAAAGTGCTGGAAAAAGCTGTTGCTGCTCAGCTGCAGGACCACCTACAACAACACTCCCTGTATGAGAAGTTCCAGTCTGGATTCAGGGCAGCTCACAGTACAGAGACTGCATTGCTGAGGGTTACCAATGATGTCCTCTTGGCTGCTGACACTGGCTCTCCCTCCATCCTTGTCCTCCTTGACCTCACTGCAGCCTTCGACACTGTGGACCATAGTATCCTCCTCCACCGTCTTCATGTGGAGGTCGGTCTCTGCGACACAGTCCTGGACTGGTTCAAATCTTTCCTCTCCAATAGGCTGGAATGTGTTAGTCTTGGCAACGCCACGTCCCAGACAGTTTGTGTCTCCTGTGGTGTCCCTCAGGGGTCGGTTCTGGGGCCCCTGCTGTTTTCCCTTTACATGCTGCCTTTAGGTCAAATTATTAATCAGTTCAACATTTCTTTTCACTGTTATGCCGACGATACACAGCTTTACATCAGGACTGGAGCATCCTCATCTTCCACCTTGTCATCTCCATCTTCACTCACTGCCCTCTCTGCCTGCCTGGAGGCAATTAGGGCATGGATGAATCAGAACTTTCTTCAATTAAACTGCTCCAAGACTGAGGCCATACTGATTGGCACCCCTCACCAGGTACAAACATCTCCTATAACAAGACTTTCCTTTTCTGGACAAGACATCCCCCTCTCCACCTCTGTTACTAATCTTGGAATAAAAATGGACTCCAATCTTACATTTGAAAATCACATTAAGCATCTGTTTAAAACTTGCTTCTTCCATCTTCGAAACATCTCCAGACTTCGCCCATCCCTAACTTTTTCCGATGCTGAGAAGCTCGTCCATGCTTTTGTCTCCTCCAGGCTCGACTACTGCAACTCCCTGTTTATTGGAATCCCTGGCAAAAACCTTCAGAAACTTCAATATATTCAAAACAGTGCAGCAAGGATCTTGTTGAGAGTTCGTAAATTTGAACATATTACGCCCATTCTCCATAACCTTCATTGGCTTCCTGTCGCCTACAGAATTCAGTACAAAACTGCTCTCATTACACATCAATGCTTACACGGAACTTCACCAGATTATCTGAAGGATATTCTTATTCCATACTCATCCACCCGTTCGCTGCGGTCACAGAACAGCAATCTCCTTCACATTCCGAGAACCAAATTAAGGACCATGGGAGACCGGGCTTTCAGTGTGGCTGCCCCCCGCCTGTGGAACTCTCTTCCTGACTGTCTAAGAGCCCCACAGTCTGTGGTTGACTTTAAGAGCGACTTGAAGACCTTTCTTTTCGACCAAGCATACTCTACCTCCTCATGATTCTACTTTTGATCTTAGCTGATACTGTTATTGATTTTAATTGTTTTATTGTTTGTTTTATTGTCATTTAATTCTGTTGCTCCTTGTAGCACTTTGAGATTTTCAATAATGAAAAGTGCGTTATAAATTGAATTCATTATTATTATTATTATTATTACCCATTATCTCCCTGTCTTGTTCTCTCTTGTATTTACCCTGATTTAAACTCAGTTTCCCATTGTCTTTTGTCAGTTTATCTGTTTTCTATGGCTCAATATTGGTCCATTTTTCAATTTGCAGATGTGTTTTATTAGGTTTAAGGAGTAGATGGTATTATACATATTTATGTGTAGTTAAACACATAAATTGTATGTGATCGGTAGTGAACACGTCATAACTAGATTTAGTTATGACGTTTTCACTACCGAAACACTGTTATTCGTTACTGACATATGTTTTTTCATTACCGCTATGTTACCTTTATGATGATTTATTTAGATTAGATAAATTGATGACTTTTGTTTTTTAATTATTTGATTAAATGTACCAGACCCTTTATACTATGGTTGTATTGTTTTTCAACTTAATGATCTGACACAAAATCACAATCTAAATATATTTTGAAAATGTTATTAATGTTACATTTATTAAATGATTGTTTGCATTTAAATAATACATTTAGTTACTAATGCCTATTTTTGTTGATACCTGTTCCTTTGTGCGCACCGAAGTCCTTAGTTACATTAGTTTAAACAGCTCTTAATTTTTGAACACATTCCCTATGTATGATAAAATCCTTTAGAACGATTAATTTAAACTGAGTGCTTCAATTTAAAGTGTAGTTAAAAGTTTATTTGACAAGAATACATTTTTATTTTCTTTATTTTACAAGTGTCAAAGTTTTTTTATCTTATTTGAAATTCTAAAAACTGAAATTATTGTCAGTATTTAAAAGATTTGAGGGCTAATTTGTCTAAAACGTGCTATCCAGAAATGCTTAAACTTTCCTAAAATCTGTAAGCGAATTCTCAGCTTCTTTTTGCAGAGAAAACAACTTTAAAACATTTGGCTTTACAGTATGATGGCATTTGCATGTATTTGGACTGACAAAGCATCGCTTAGCCAAGTTAGCTTTGTTAGCATTAGCTTCTCAGTTTAGTTGCTATTCCCGACCCAAAAACTTAATTTTGGATTATTTAAAATCGGATGGTTTCGTCCTTGGATTTTCACTACAAAAAACGCGACCCTGTCGGCTTGCTTTAGTGAATTAGATTTGGACTTTTTACCGTTTAAAGTGCTATTAAACGGGCCGTTAGTGATTAGCTATGCTAATGCTAATGGGAAGTCCACTGCAATATTTCAGATTTTACCGTTTGTTAAGTCTTAAAATCTAAAATATTTGGACTAGACAAGAAAGTTCATTCTCAATAGTCCAGGTATCAAATCCGCTCATTCTCAATCAGTTCATCTGGACAGTTTCTTTTTTGTAGAAACGTTTCACCCTCACTCCAGAGGGCTTCGTCAGTCAGAGTAGTCCAAAGCACACTGAAGTTAACCCACCAAGTAAACAACTTAAGTGGACCAACCAGTTTGCTGTAGCCAAGATGGTTTCTGGGGGCTTGTCCCTCGTTGACTCCTCCCAGGCAGGCAGACATGTCCAAAGTGGTTCAAGACAAGAAAGTTCATTCTCAATAGTCCAGGTATCAAATCCGCTCATTCTCAATCAGTTCATCTGGACAGTTTCTTTTTTGTAGAAACGTTTCACCCTCACTCCAGAGGGCTTCGTCAGTCAGGACTATTTGGACTAGAATTTAGAAAACAGGATTGATCAAATCCTCGAGCATTAGAGTAACATTCGGCTGCATTCATTTGTTTTAAAAATGCATGCAAATATTTATTTCAAGCTGATGAATTTTAGAACACCTCTGAAACGTTTCAGAGATGAAATTATACATTTATAATTATCTCATAAGTGTAAAAAAATATTGATTAATGTTTCAGTCAATTTTTTAGTCACGTTATAATAGATGCATTGTGGTTTCAGTGGCTTAATTCAGTGTTTTTCCTGTGTTTTAAGAGAAGATCCATCAGCAAAACCAAATCAGACCTTCTGGGGGAGCTAAACTCGCTCTGTTTTTGCGAAGTCATCTAAATAAAAATCTATTTTAACACTAGTGCTTCCATCTCTTCCTATTTTTTCTGCATTTGCTTTATTTTTCTGCCTTTTGTCAGCGCAGTTTTTCAGAGTCAGAGTCAGAGAGTCAGAGAGTCTTTATTGTCATTTGCACCGCATGTGGTACATGTGATGAAAACGAGATTATGTACACAGGGTCCCAGTTACATCCAACAACAAATGCAAGAGAAAAAAAAAGAAAAAGAACAGTAATAACATCTAGGATTAACTAAGAAAAACATCAACTAGTAATACACTAAGCCCTAATGTAGTGGAAAAACATCATTATAAACAGCAGCACGAACATGAGTCTGTATGAGCAGATGGTCACAGATGAACACAGCAACAAGAAAACAGATCAGCATCAGCATGATGTGATATTTTGCAGTGATCATTCTTATTGTTTATTTATTCATGAGTCTAACAGCCTCAGGGTAGAAGCTGTTCCTCAGTCTAGTGGTTCTACATTTGATGCTCCTCAACCTCCGTCCTGAGGGGAGTGGGGCAAAGAGTGAGTGTGCTGGGTGAGTGAGGTCTTTCATGATGCAGGTGGCTCTTTTCCTGCATCTGGAGGTGTAAATGTCTGTGATGGTGGGGAGACTGACTCCAACAGACTTCTGTGCAGCCTTCACCACTCTCTGTAGAGCTTTCCTCTCTGCAACTGTGCAGCCTCCATGCCACACATTGATGCTGGAGCACAGGATGCTCTCCACTGCACACCTGTAGAAGGAGGTGAGAACTGGGCTGCTCAGACCAGCTCGTCTCAGCCGTCTGAGGAAGTAGAGTCTCTGATGACCTTTCTTGATCAGGCTGGTGGTGTTGTTGCTCCAGCTGAGGTTATCATTCAAGTGTACACCCAAGTATTTGTAGCTGGAGACCACCTCCACCGCAGATCCACCTATGTTCAGTGGGGCGTGGGTGTGTTTGTTCCTTCTGAAGTCCACAATCATTTCCTTTGTCTTCTTCACATTCTGTGAAGATTATTCTCTTTGCACCAGCTCTCCAGGTGTTCCACCTCCTGTCTGTAGCTGGACTCATCATTGTTTGTGATGCATCCATCCATATCTTGTAAATTAGTAATTATTTATGTTCAGATATCTGGTTTTAGTTTTATTTCTATAATGTTTCCCATGATCGTTAAATTATACTTTTTGCGTTGTGTTTTATTAATGTATGCACTTACTCTTTCACATACACACAGAGAGATGCACACACACGGAGATACACGTACACGTTACACAGAGGCGCACAGACAGAAACACACACACACACACAGGCACACAGACACACTCACAGAGTCTAATTTTAGAAATGGAGCCTCACTTTTTAAATCCAATAAAGGTCTTGCTAAAAAGTTTCACTTTTTTGTCATGACAGGAACAAACATGTGGTCGGTATCATGGTTTAGATCCTACCTGACTGACAGGAGTTTTTCGGTTCATTTAGGGAACTGTTCTTCATCTCCAGCTCGTTTGATCTGTGGAGTCCCTCAAGGGTCTATTTTAGGTCCACTGCTTTTTAATTTGTACATGTTGCCTTTGGGGTCCATTTTTAGAAAACACAACATTCCTTTTCACTGCTTTGCTGATGATACACAGTTATATCTTCCAATTGAGTCAGACGGGGTTACTCCACTGGATCCACTCTTGGACTGTCTGAATGACATTAAAATCTGGTTAAAACTTAATTTTCTAAATCTAACTGAAAATAAAACGAAAGTCATCAGCTTTGGCAAATGTAACAGTGTTACAGTAACACCCTAAATGTTCTTGGCCCCTTGGCTTCATACAGCCACTCCAATGTCAGGAATCTGGGAGTTATTTTTGATAGTGCTTTTAAGTTAGACAAATAGATAAATGCTGTAGTTAAATCCGGTTTCTTCCAGTTAAGACTCATTGCCAAGGTGAAGTCTTGTCTCTCTTTCAGAGACCTTGAAAAGGTGATTCACGCTTTTATTACCTCTCGCTTGGACTATTGTAATTCACTGTATGTTGGTTTGGACAAATCATCTTTGCACCGCTTACAATCAGTCAGAGTCAGAGTCAGAGTCAGAGAGTCTTTATTGTCATTTGCACCGCATGTAGTACATGTGATGAAATGAGATTATGTACACAGGGTCCCAGTTACATCCAACAACAAAATGTAAGAGAAAAACAGTAATAACATCTAGGATATGAACTAAGAAAAACATCCAACTAGAAATACACTAAGCCCTAGAGTAATAGAAAAACGTCATTACAAACAGCAGCACGAACATGAGTCTTTATGAGCAGATGGTCACAGATGAACACAGCAACAAGAAAACAGATCAGCATCAGCATGATGTGATATTTCACAGTGATTATTCTTATTATTTATTTATTCATGAGTCTAACAGCCTCAGGGTAGAAGCTGTTCCTCAGTGTAGTGGTTCTACATTTGATGCTCCTCAACCTCTTTCCTGAGGGGAGTGGGGCAAAGAGTGTGTGTGCTGGGTGATCTGTCCAAAATGTAGCAGCTCGTCTTTTAACTTCAACTAAAAAATATGAACATATAACCCCTGTCCTGGCATCCCTTCACTGGCTCCCTGTCCACCAGTGGTGTAGTCTACATTTTTGTAGTGGGTATACTGTGCTTAGAAACCAAAGTACACAGGTTAGTACAATGTAATATTATATTAAATTTATTTTGATTTTATAGTGAACATTTCCAAATTTATCTGACGTTTATATTTGAATAAATGAACAACAAAATTTGTACAACAGTTGGCTTTTTATTAAAAAACCTGTTATAGAATTTATAAAACAGTATCAAAGCAAAGCACTGCATACAGATAGATTGTTACAGAAGTGTTTAACTGCTGTTTAACATATCAGTGCTGCGTGCCTATGATGTCATGTATTATTGGGCACTTTTAAGTGGTTATACTGAAATTCTTAAGCTATTTCTAGTGGGTATACTCCGTATACCCGAGTATCCCGTAGACTACACCACTGCTGTCCACTCTCAGATTGATTTTAAGATTTTATTGCTTGTTTTTAAAATCTTAAAAGGTCTGGCCCCGTCATATTTATGTGATCTTATCAACATCTACACTCCTGTAAGAGCACTCCGGTCTACCAACCAGTTTCTCTTAGATGTTCCCAGATCCAGAATGAAATCTAGAGGTGATCGGACTTTTGCGGTTGCTGCTCCAAAGCTGTGGAACAGTTCACCTGAGAATTTAAAGACCGCTCAGACTGTTGAGACTTTTAAATCTTTGCTCAAGACTCATCTGTTTTACTTGGCATTTGATCCTCGCAGAGTCTGAGAACAAATTTTGAGCAGATTTTATTGTTGTATATTTACTGATAACTTTATTATGTTTCAGTGGCACTAGATGCATTTTACTCTGTTTTTTTTTTTTTTTTTAACTGTACAGCACTTTGGTCGGCTTTGGTTGTTTTTATGTGCTTTATAAATAAAATTGACATTGACATTGACAAACACAGAACTTAACGTTTAGAATGTACAGAACTTACAAAACTTAGATCAGCTAAATACCTCACCTAAGATTTATTAAAGATCTTGGTTGAAGCCCCACTTTTTTGTTGTAACTTAGATCTCAGCTAAAACCTCACTTTTTATTTAAGGTCTCAATTTTTTATAGTCTAGAATTTATGTAAAACATCTCACTTTTTTAATTTTGAGGTCTTGGCTCGTTTTTTACTAGTATTTACCTTTTAACTGTACTTAGGACTTTAACCTAGCACTATCCCTTTAAAAACAAAGCGTTTTGCTGAACCCCTGTTTTTATTCACGTTTGACGTTGTCGTTGTTACTTGTGTGAAGTTCGGTCGGATATCCGCCAATTTGCTGCTGTATGGGCCCGATTTAAGACCTATCAACACTAGCCTGGTGGGAAGCAAACACCTGTCCCAGGACTTTGTAAACAGCCATGCACACAGACTTTTAGCGTGTCTGGTCGGCCCCCACAGCAGAACATTTATGTTGGAATCCGGGTCACGCAGCACCAAAAATGATAGGTATTTTCATCTGAACCTTTAAATAAATAATTTGCACAAGACAACAAGTGTGAGATTTTTGACTCTTTGCAAAGAGGGAAATTCACCTGACTAGAACAGAATGAACTCCCCCTTCCTAAGATTTGAGTCTGTCTTTTATTCAAGCGAGTGACACAGATTCAAGCGAGTGACATAGAAAACAATATCAGTGCAGTCAAGCATAGTTTCATCATATCTTCTCAGGTGATAAACTGGAGCCGAACATTTTGTTTTTAGTTTGTTCTGGGAAACCTAATTAGAAAACTAATGTTTATCGTGCAGCATGACAGGTTTTGATAATCAGCGTTTGTGCACCTAGTAAAAAAATTGGAACGAGGTCAGGTCATAATAAACTCTGTGAAACTCAGAACACTTGAGGAACTTAGTAAAGTAAAGTTTAAGATGTTAAAATATAAGAAATTTAAAATATAAAGATTTTTAAATACCTCTAAGACCTATCGTAACACACGTTTCTTTTCAAGCTCCAAGTTTAACTCAAGTCCATAATGTTACAAGCCTTAGATCTGTACCACACATTCTTGTGGTCGTAAATCAATCTCAACCAAATCCTAGTGACCAACCTAAAATCACCACAAGCCAAACACTCAAAGCATCAAGCCCACCATTCATCCCACAAGCCACTCAAGCTCCCTTTGGATCTGTGCTGCATATTCCTACAGTCTTAAACCAAGCTCATCCAAATCCTGGTGAAAAACCTGAGGCTACCACAAACCAAACACTTCAAGCATCAAGCTCACCATTCATCCCTCCAGCCACACAAGTCTGTTGCAATTCAACAACAGCCAAATTATGAACTAGTTAGCATACTAGCAGAAACAATAAATGCTAATCGTCTTCCAACTCCAGAACCTGCATTGTTCACGGGAGACCCTTTAAACTTTAAAGACTGGCAGCTGTGATTTGAAATCCTGATTGAAAGAAAAAACATTCAAAAGAACAAAAAACTTTATTATCTCAGAAAGTACCTCGGTGGACCAGCGAAGAGAATGGTTGAAGACCCTCTCTTAGTGGGCACAGATGACACATACAACTCAGCTTGGAAGGTGCTAGAAAAGCATTTTGGAAGTCCATTCACCATAGGAAAATGTTTTAGAGACAAACTTAACAATTCGCCTAAAATAAACTCCAAGGATGGAAGTGGGTTGAGATAGTTTGCTGACTTCCTTAAAACTTGTGAAGCTGCAATCTCACACATAACGACATTGGAGATTATCAGTGACTATCTGGAAATTCAGAAACTTTTGCTAAAACTCCCAGAGTGGTTGACCACAAGATGGAGCCGGACAGCTATGGGAATAACAAGAAAGACTGTTGATGAAAAGTACCCATCCTTTCACATGTTTGTTGATTTTATCTCCACTGAAGCTGACCTAGCTTGTGATCCCATAGCCTCAGTACAAGCTCTAAAATGTTTGGAAATGAGTAAACCCAAACACTCAGGAAGCCAAGTCATTCAAGCAAAAACGTTAACAACAAACTCAAGCCACACATGTACTGTAACATGTCTTTTCTGCAAAGGAAATGGTCACACACTTGATAAATGTTTCAAATTCACAGAAAACCATGTCCAAGACCGTATCAAATTTGTACAGACAGAAAGGCTGTGGTTTGGATGTTTAAAGAGATGACATCATTCGAAGAAGATTGACAACAGTAACACGTGAAAAATGTCAAAGGAGACATCCTACATGTTTACACGACGACAAGTTCATTGAACATAAAAGAGTAATACTTGCAACGAATGAGAACACCCAAGACGAGGACAAAGCAGACAATAAAGAAGAAGCTAAACCAGCAATCTCTAATAGAGTAACTCAAGCAACCTCAAGTACACTGACATATTCTATTATACATATGTCTGGGTTTCGTCAAAAACTCACCCAGACAGATACATTTTAGTATATGCCCTCCTCGACTCACAGAGTGATACATCCTTCATCTTGGATGAAGTAGCTCAAGATCTTGACACAGATAAAGGTAAGGTCAATCTGAAACTGTCAACAATGTCCACCGAGTCAACAATTATACCATGTGACAAGCTAGTAAACCTTCAAGTCAGAGGATATGAGCATGAAAAGAGAATCACATTGCCTCCAGTCTATACAAGAGAATTTATCCCTGTCAACAGATTACATATTCCAACGTCTGAAACCGCCCTAAAGTGGCCTCACCTTGAAAGGCTGGCAGATAAGCTACCTCCTTTTCTAGAATGTGGAGTTGGTCTACTTATCAGCTATAACTGTCAACAAGCCCTCCTACCATGCAAAGTTCTTGCAGGCAAAGAGAACCAAACTTACGCACGGTTAACCGATCTCGGTTGGAGCATAGTTGGCGGCTCGCCTCAAGTTCAAAATCATAACGGCGTAATTGATACAATCCATAGAATCATTGGTCCGGAAGTAACTCCTGTGCCACAACCAGCAGTTGAGCTCAAGCAACAAGTGCATTTTGTATGTAGAACTCAAGTAAGAGAAGTCATTCCAACTGATGTTTTAAAAGCTTTAGAATCTGATTTCTCCAAGCATGCAACAGATGACAATCCAGTCTTGAAGGAAGACATCCTGTTCATGTCAAAGGTAACCAAGGTGCAGGGGTACAGGTAACAGTCAGATTTACTGAACCGTACAGTACACCAGATGTAAGATGAGCAGGTTTTGTCCTGACACCACCTTATCATCAATTATTCACGGGTTCTCTCTTTTTTGGATTAATCAATGAATTATATGACCAGAATGAGATGTAAATGACATGAAACGTTAATTATAGTTGACCCACCAGGAGATGGAGTCATTTATTTAACAAATCATTCAATTTAACATTATAACATGTACACTTTGATCGATTGAACAGATTTTCCTATAAACTAAGTTCTGCCTTCGACACCATCTGTCATTCTATCCTCCTAAACAGACTAACCTCCATTGGCATCTCAGGTACCCCATTAGACTGGTTCAACTCCTATCTCTCTGACCGCACTTAATTAATTCAGCTTAAATCCTTCCGTTCCCAGTCTTCCCCTGTCTCCATGGGTGTCCCCCAAGGCTCTGTCCTCGGACCCCTCCTCTTCATCATTTACCTCCTTCCTCTAGGTCACATCTTCAACAAATACGGCATCCATTTCCACTGTTGTGCTGATGACGCACAGCTCTACTTGTCATCAAAACCAAACTCCACCTACCCTCCATCCTCACCGACTGTCTCAATGAGCTAAATCACTGGTTTTCTAACAATTTCCTTCAACTAAACAGTAACAAAACAGAAATCATTCTTGTCGGTACCAAAAACTCTATTTCAAAATCATAACATCTTCTCGTCCCCCTTAACAACTCTCTGCTATCCCCCTCCCCTCAGGTCAAGAGCCTCGGTGTCATCCTCGACACCACTCCCTCCTTCACTTCACATATCAACAATATTACTCGGTCTGCCTATTTCCACCTCCGTAATATTAACCGTCTCCGTCCTTCTCTCACACATCATATAAAGAGAGAGTTGTGACACTCCCATAAACGTCTATAGAAAGAATAGAATACGGAAGTCGCGCGGGCCATCCTGGTGCACAGTCTTGTGACTTCCCATATTGATTACTGCAACTCCCTTCTCTACGGCCTCCCCAACAAATCTCTCCACAAGTTACAGATAGTCCAGAACTCGGCTACCTGTGTCATCACTCAAACTTCCTACTATAACCACATCACTCCTGTCCTGCAGCAGCTCCACTGGCTCCCGGTTAAATCACGCATTATCTTCAAAATTCTACTTCTCACGTTCAAATCTATCCACAATCTTGCCTCTCCTTATCTATCTGACCGCCTGCAAATCTCCATCCCATCAAGCTCTCTCAGATCCTCTTCTTCGCTACATCTCCATGTACCCTCTGCCCGCCTCTCCACCATGGGGAGCAAGGCCTTCACCTGCTCTGCCCCTCACCTCTGGCTCTACCGCCAGACCTTCGAAACACCACCTCCCTTTCTCTGTTCAAGACAGCCCTGAAAACACTTCTCTTTAGACTATACTGGAAAAAAGGCCACTCTAAAAATTAGAAGAAAAAAAATTAAAATAAGATTTTTTGGCTTGAAATAAGCAAAAAAATCTGCCAATGGAACAAGTGAAAATTCTCTTGACAAGATTTCTTAAAATAAGACATTTTGTTCAAGTCAAACAAGATATGCGGAATCTTGAAACTAGCTACAAAAATCTAATTTTGAGCAATATTTTACTACAATTGTGAGCTTTTCGTGTCTTATAATAAGATTCTGATGCTCAAAAGTAGTACACTGGAGAAAAGTCTACTCTGAAAACAAGTTTAAAACAACTTAAAATTAGTTTGGGGTTTTTTTTGGATTGAAATGAGCAAAAAGATCTGGTAAGAAGTGAAAATTTTCTTGACATGCTTTCTAAAAATAAGACATTTGATCATTTTACAAGATAAACAATCTTAAACCTAGGTGCAAAAATCTCATTCTTAGCAATATTTTACTACAATTTTGGGTGGGCTTTGTCTTAAAGTAAGCATGTGATGCTTAAAATTAGTATACATCCCCTAAAACTTTTACTCATTTTTAGTTCTACAGATGTTTCAAAGCCTACCTAAAATAAGATTAGAAATTGTATTTTAAGAAAACTTATATTTAAGAAATCCTGACAAGCATGCTTTCGCAACATTAGATTTTCTCCAACCCGTTATCAAATTTAACCAACAAACGTAATAACATACGTCTTGTCAAAACATTCAAACATTTTCTGTAATGTCAAAAAATGAAAGGTATTCTTTAACTTCAACACATTTATTTTATGGTTTCAGCAGCAATGCAACAACTACTACTCCCAATTGTAGGCGTTCAATACAAGATCAACTGGACTTTATAAAGTCCAGTTGATCTTGTATTGAACGCCTTTTTTGATTAGACTTGGTAAGATTTTACGTTTTTGCAGTGTAGCTTATCATTAACTTTACTAAATGTATTTTCATTATTTTGCATTTTATAATCTTTATGTATTTTATATTTCAATTTGTCACTGATAATGTTTGAACTGTATTGGTTTGTTAAGTGTCCTTGGGTGTCCTGAAAGGCGCTTTTAAATAAAATTATTATTATTATTATTATTTCTGTAGTTTTCACTACATTCATTAAAGTGCCCATTTGAATAAAGAAGCCGTGCCCGTGTGTTGTCATTGGGAATTTATAATAGCTGAAAACTGGCTCTACTGGAGCACTGCAAGCAGGCACTGCCAAAACTATGGTGGCCACATGAAACAGGGAAGGAAGAGTCTGCATGTTCATTGTCCAGAACAAGAGAGTGTTCTGTCCATCAGTACACGCAAAAGAGAGCACATTACACCTGTCTTGGCCTCCCTTCACTGGCTACCGGTTCATCTTCGAATCCAATTCAAAATTCTCATGTATGTCTACAAATCGCTGAACAGTCTCGCCCCCGCCTATCTCTCGGATCTGATACACCCATATGTCCCTCCACGTGCTTTGAGGTCAGAGGATCAGGTACTCTTAATAGTTCCAGAAACTCGCCTTAAGCGCAGAGGTGACAGGGCGTTCTCTGTAGCAGGCCCAAGACTCTGGAACGAGTTACCGCTGCTCATCAAACAGGCCCCCTCCCTCTCGGTTTTCAAATCCCGGTTAAAAACTCACTACTACTCCATTGCTTTCAATGCCAGCTGATTTGTATTGGATCGTTTGATTTATGATCTGCAATGTTTTTATGTTTTTCGTGTTGTACTTCATTGTCTGTGTTGCCTGTTGCGTGTTTGTTTGTCCAGCACTTTGGTGTGGACTTGTTCCTGTTTAAAGTGCTTTATAAATAAAATGGTATGGTATGGTATCAGCAACATCGAGGTAGTGACTTAGATGTAGTGCTGGATTGGTCTGCACATTCTTCTTCTGCCTCTTACAGTAAATAGCAAATATCCTCCATCTTCACAGTCCTTCATGTTGATGTGTTCATTCGTGCTCATCTGCTCACACAGACTCATGTTTGTGCTACTGTTCGACGTATTGTTTTTATGCTATTAGTGCTTAGTGTATTTTTACTTTGTTTTTCTTAGTTCATATCTTAGATGTTATTACTGTTTTTATTTTACATTTTTTTGTTGGATGAAACTGGGACCCTGTGTACATAATTTCGTTCCACCATATGTACCACATGTGGTGCGAATGAAAATAAAGAACCTATGACTCTGACTATCTGACTTTTGATCTTCATCACTAGGAGTCACAGGTTGCTCTGACTTTGCTAGATCTAAAGCATCTTCCAGGATCTGATCTGAGAAAACATCAAATTAACATTGGCAAAAGGGCCCTTATTACAATTTTAGGCAATAAATAAATAAATAAAAATACAGAAACGTACACTAAAAAGAGTCTTTACATTTGACTTTTTGTGTCCCCTCTGTCTTCATGTCTCGACTGCCCAACACATGGTGTTCCACCCACAGTAGAGAAAATGCTGGATCCAAAGCAGCTGTTTGAGGTACACTGGATCTGAAAAGGGTGCGGTGATCCCTTCTTCTGCTCTAGCCATTCGCACACAGATAAACAAAGATGCCTTGAGCATTTTTTTGTTTATTTTGTTTGCTTGTTCTTCCGATTTTTTAAAATCTTGTTAATTTGATTGGATGTGCTGCAGGTCATGCACCCATACATTTTGTTTGTCCACACTCTAGTGTGGACAAACAGAGGGACCAGAGCCATATAAAGAGAGAGTTGTGACACTCCCATAGACGTCTATAGAAAGAATAGAATGCGGAAGTCGCATGGGTCATGTAGCTGTAGCTGATCTAATTTTATTTATTTATTTTAATGAACTATCTCAAAACTTCTTGCAAGCATGTGTTGGCGTTAAGCCCCAAGTTCGTTGTTTGGCTTCACTTTGGATAAAAGAAGGAAATACACTGAATCACAGACGCGCACTTTAAAGTTCCAAAACCAGTTTTAATTAATCATAAGTTTAAAAGTCACAAAATACATTTGTTATATTTAATAAAGCTATATATATGATCTTCAAATGAGAAGGCAGAGAGAGAGAAAAAGAGATAGAAGAACAAGAAAAAAACATTGAATGCGCATTCCAATGGAGACATACAACCTGAGAGTTTTGCTCCCTCGTGGCTTGCTTCTGCGTTGTCTGTTGGAGGAGGGAAACTTATACTTTTATACTCTTCTGTGTGGTGTTTTCTGCTCTCAACCAATAAGAGAAGTTCTGCTTTGTTTTCTTGTAAGGTGTTGCCTACCTTAACCAATAAGAGCAGTTTTGCTTTGTTCTCTTGTAGGGTGTTGCCTGCTTCCAACGGATAAGAGGAGTTTTGTTTCAGAGACTGTTGTCCCTCCCCGACTACCAGAAGCCACTGTCTTAAAAACAGTAATTTCCATTGCTTGTCTCAGCTTACAGAGTTGCGTTTTAAGAGGGAATGATAATATTCATGCATTCATTCAACCTTTATTTATACAGGCTAGCCTCAGCACAGTTTTATATGTTACACAGTTCTATATGTTAATCTGATTGAAACTAATACACCACAAGTGTTTTATAATCCAGGTATTGATTGTTTTACAAATATTTATGCAATCATGTCTTATTTGTCTTAAAGTAGCTTACACAACATTATAAATCTACACACTTTTAGATCCATCAAATAGAGCAGGTTTCAGAGAATGGATGCACTTTGGGCCTGCTCTGGGGAAACAGGCCTCAGGGGGGTTTCAGCTTACTCTCTGACCAAAACTAAATATACAGCAATGCTGAGCACCCACAAATCACACACACACTAGTAGACCACCAAGTGACCAATCAGTGCAACTGGACACCAAACCACACCAAAGACACATATAGATTAAGGCTTGTTCTGACACTCCCTGACTTAGCAAACATGCAGAACGAGAGAGAGAGACTGGTCATTGAACATCGTTTAAAAACCTCTTCAAGAGCAATGAAAAACACGAAGACAAAAATATTTTATTTCACAACAAACCCCCTTTGGACCTCAATTCCTGAGGTCCATCCCAAAAGAAACAAAATCACACACCTAATAATGCAACTAAACGCATATATACACAATATTCAATCAGTTTTTTTCAAAATCCTCCAAGTTATAGTTTTTTAACAAAAGCAGTTGGCGCATCACTTCGGGGTCCCTCTTCTCCAGGGTGGACATGATAAGTCGAACCATTAAAGACCTCAGACAAGGCACACAGCAGCACCCGCAAGTTATAAGTATGCCTAAGAAAATAGCCAATGATACCATTATAGATACAAACACCTGTTTTCAGGGACCGAAGATCTTTATCAGCCAATCGTCCAATGGGTCGTCCAGACCCGAATGGCTTTTCATTTCATCTGAGAGGGTTCTAAGGCCTTCTAGGGTCCTTGTGACTTTTCCATCTGGAGCAGTGTTGTTTGGAATAAATGTACAGCAAAGGTCACCAAACATACTACAAACCCCTCCCCTCTCTGCCAAAAGCATATCCAACGCCATCCTGTTCTGAACTGCCATCAGGGAAGTCGGCGCCAGTTGTTCGGTCAGACCTTCTACCGCGTCTCTGGTGAGATTGGACAGTCGCATAACATTATAATGTACATAATTTATCCTGTCAACATTTTTATTGGG
>JBBPBX010003320.1:0-31075 GCA_038048925.1 Garcialebias charrua
TGGACTGAAGACTTGTCCACGTGTCCCTGTGATGGACTGGAAACTTGTAAATGTGTCCCTGTGATGGACTAGAGACTTATCCACGTGTCCCTGTGATGGACTGGTGACTTGTAAATGTGTCCCTGTGATGGACTGGAGACTTGTCCACGTGTCCCTGTGATGGACTGGAGACTTGTCCATGTGTCCCTGTGATGGACTGGAGACCTGTCCATGTGTCCTGTGATGGACTGGAGACGTTCACGTGTCCCTGTGATAGACTGGAGACTTGTCCATATGTCCTTGTGATGGACTGGAGACTTGTCCATATGTCCTTGTGATGGACTGGAGACTTGTCCATATGTCCTTGTGATGGACTGGAGACTTGTCCACATGTCCCTGTGATGGACTGGAGACTTGTCCATATGTCCTTGTGATGGACTGGTGACTTGTGTAGGTGTCCCTGTGATGGACTGGTGACTTGTCCACGTGTCCCTGTGATGGACTGGAGACTTGTCCATATGTCCTTGTGATGGACTGGAGACTTGTCCACGTGTCCCTGTGATGGACTGGAGACCTGTCCATGTGTCCTATGATGGACTGGAGACGTTCACGTGTCCCTGTGATAGACTGGAGACTTGTCCATATGTCCCTGTGATGAACTGGAGACTTGTGCAGGTGTCCATGTGATGGACTGGAAACTTGTCCACGTGTCCCTGTGATGGACTAGAGACTTGTCCACGTGTCCCTGTGATGTACTGGTGGCTTGTCCAGCTGTCCCTGTGATGGACTGGAGACCTTTCCAGGTGTCCCTGTGATGGACTGGTGACTTGTCCACGTGTCCCTGTGATGGACTGGAGACTTGTCCTTGTGATTGTTGGATATGTGCACCGGCGACCCCCGTGACCCAAAATGGAAGAAACGGGTAAAGATAATGAATGGATGTAGCAAATGGGCAATGTTTAGGCTGATGGTCCTCCTTGATCATGTGAGCAACTGGTTTTGGCTGTCATCATAAAGTCTTTATTTATAAGACTGAGCTGAATACAGTATCTCAGACTAAGGAAGTCTTTCATCCGAAAGACTTCCTCAGTCTGAGATGCATTCAGCTCAGTCTTATAAATAAAGACTTCCTGATGACAGCCAAAACCAGTTGCTCACATGATCAATGAGGACCATCAGCCTAATCATGTGATCATATGAGCAGCTGGTTTTGGCTGTCATCAGCAAACTGTTTGATCCACTTTGAGAGGGTGCTATTTATGAGACTGAGCTGAATGTAGCACCTCAGACTGAGGAAGTCTTTATAAGACTGAGCTGAATACAGCATCTCAGACTGAGGAAGTCTTTCGTCGCTCGTAAGTCGGGGATCACCTGTACTTTACAGTGTGTTGTGATGAACCTTGTAAATAAAGTAAATTTTGTTTTAGAAATATGTTCAGGTTTATAATGTTAATGTTTTATAATATGTAAATATGTCATCTCAGAAGTCTTTCATCGCTCGTAAGTCGGGGATCACCTGTACTTTACATTGTGTTGTGATTAACCCTGCAGAAAAAGTAAAAATTTGTTTTAGAAATATGTATATGTTGATATGTTTTATAATAATGTAAATATGTCACCAGAATTTAAGTTTTTATTTTTTATTTTATTTTAAACATTTGAAGATTTTGTTATTGAAGTTTTTTTAGTGAATGTAAATAAAGTATGTGCATAATTTGTTTAATAAAAGCAGTTCAAAAAATAGTTCTCCTAATGCAGTGTCCTGTCACATTTGTGTGTTTTATGTTAATTTTATGTTAAGTAGGCGGAGTTTAAATGTCCCTTTAAAGACCCCATAATGCATGTTTGTCCTCATAAACCACATTTTTTGACGTCCTTGTAAACCACACTGGAGTCTGGGTGGTAAAACGTGCTGTGAAGCTCCTATCGGAAAGCTAAAGGGACCCAAATTTTTTTCAAAAATTTTAGAGTGCACTGAGCTTGGTCCCAGGTCGCTAGGACCTCGGGAAGGGGTAGACCCCGTATTACACCTTCGGGCGGGTTTGGCGAAAAAGTCCGGCTAAACCACATTGACAAACCTGTGTGTGTGTGTGTGTGTGTGTGTGTGTGTGTGTGTGTGTGTGTGTGTGTGTGTGTGTGTGTGTGTGTGTGTGTGTGTGTGTGTGTGTGTGTGTGTGTGTGTGTGTGTATATGAGTTCCTTCCTGTTTTTAGAATATAGATGTGAATTGCACTTTATTAGAAATTAGCTAGAATTGCCCTTTTTAAAACTGTATTTTAAATTTAGTATTTTATTAAACAAACTACTGTGCAATTTATTGGTGTGTGTGTGAAATTGTCTCTGCCTCATCTGCAACGGGTCTATGTGCCTTAAGGGTAACTTTTAATAAAGTTTTTAACCAAATTCACTTATTTTATTAAAAATAGATTTATTTATTTTTTAAACTAAAGTTCCCTATTTTTAATCAATACCCCCCCGGCTACAACAAGAAGAAGAAGAAGACTTGACTTGCCAGGGAGTTTATCTGAAGAACTTTCATTCAGATTCAAGAACATCATGTTTACATGGAAAATAGCATTATGACAACTAACTACACTTGAACATTTGCTCTTTTTTTGGTCTTTGGTACCACAAACGTCTGGTTTTATAGTCGTTTAGAAGCTTCTTTTTCCACCAGTTTGCTAGTTGTGACTTTATGTTGCTAAGTGCTTTTCAGTGCAGGATTCCTTTTTTTAATACAAAATTTCATTTCTCTCCAAAGGCTTTCAATGAGATTTAAATCCGGGCCCATTGCTGACTGTTTAAAACAGTTATACCTTTCCTTTTCCATGTTTTTTTTATGCTGTTGAATTTATATACAATAAGATTTTGTTTAAAGATTCACAAACATTGCTTTAAGATAAACATATAATTTTGCTAACACGGTTTGCTGTAAAAGGCAGACTTTTCACATATTTATTTACTTGATGTGTATATCTTTATCAACACAAAATGGTCTAAGTAAAACATTGTTCCAGTCTCTGGAAATTATTTTGAAAAACACTCAAAAATGTTTGTCAAAGTGGTGTTAGCAAATGTTGACACAAAGTATGTAAAAGTGGAAAGAAATAAAACATTTATTCATTGCAGGTCAGAGTACGAGTATCAATCAGGGAGCAGAAATGACCTAAGTTGAAGGAAAACTTTTAAAAGTGTCTTGTTTTCCATTCAAATGTACTCAATAAATCAGTTCCAACAAAGTTATTATTAACAGAAATGGCACATGGCAAACGAGTCTCATGTTATCCCTTAGAACAATGAATATTGGTAAAAGTGCAATTGAAAAGCGAAATGACTGAAAATACACCAAAGGGGAAAAAAAGGTGAATATCTGTGCATGTTTTACTTTATGTAATAAAACTAGACGAACTCTTTACATTGCTATGACGTCACCCTCAGGGCAATACTGTATTATGTTATTACTGCTTTTACCTGCATATCCTGTACCCCTGTTTCATTTAGATCAAAATCTACACTGTTAAATATGCTTGACTTGAAAGATTTGCCAACTTAACTCTTTAAACATAAATTATTTTTTACCTAAATGAAAACAATGTTTCATCCAAACTGGTCACCCAACGTGTCTAACGTGCAAGTCCCTACATTCTGCATACCGGTAGTTATTTGTTAGCTAAAGTAAGTTGTCGTATCCAAAAAACTGCTTGCATAAATGAATTCCACAGAGGCACTTGGTGCTGGGTGGAAACACTGAATCGCATGTCTCAGGAGCAGGAAGAATAAAAAATCATTCCTGGCAACCAGTCAGTTAGACGCCTTTGTTTGCTTATTGGACATGTGATAGGAACCATGGTTATGACCTTGGTGACACACTGAATAGTGAATACATAGCCTTGGGTGTGAGGTTCAGACTGGTGTGTGTTAATCACACTCAAACAAAGAGGCTGTAGCTGCCAAAAGTAATAGGTAATGCTGTAGATGATGATTAAACATGAGGTGCTACAGACCAGAAAAAGGAAGACTCAGTGGAATTTGTCTACGGTCTGTGATGCAATATATAGTCACTCCATTACACATAAATATGCTGTCAGATTAGTACCATTTCTGATTGGTTTTAGAAAATTGGGGAGTGTTATTGCTAAAGTTTTAAGCAAGCCTTTGGAGCAAACACAATGAAAATAAAGTAGGTGATGTAATGTGAAATCCATAATCCAACATTTTAGAAAACAAAAGACTGCAAATATGCATTCTTCCTGAAGGGGTTCTTCCTGAAACCACAATAGACTAATCACTTGTCACATATTCTGGCTTTTTTGTGTTAAACAAGGACAAATGTTCACAGTTAATGGACTGATTTAATTTTAGCAACAACTATAGTGACTCAGTTTTATGCAGTAGGTTTGAGACCAAGGTCTTGTTCCCGTTTGAATAAACCACATCCTCACTGAAGAATTTCTTCAAAAAAGGAACCCATTATCTTTCAGTTGCATTGTTTTTGAGCTTCAGCATCTAGAATTTAGACCTAAAGATTATAAGAAACACTGACGTCCAAAGCTGACTGTTCTTATTTGGTCAGCAGTATTCAAGAAACAATCCATGTGGTTTTGGGTCACATGGGCTGGCTCTGGTATGCGGCAGAGATGGAAAGACATTTTCTAAGAGATTAAAGGGCACAAAGGACATTGAGTTTAGTAGGTATGTAACTGCTAAAGCATGCAAAGTTGTTTTTGTTAAGTCATATTCAGCCATTTCAATGCCCTTGAAAGGTCAACACAACAATTGTGAAAAATAAAACTACCGGTAGATTGGTCAAGAGGCCACATTAAAAGGCACAAGACAAAATCTTAATATGATAATGTGTGCCTGTATAATTTAACACTACAGACCTGACCCCTCGTACAGGTTCAGATCAAGGCTTAAATTCAGGCTAGACCATGTCAAGTCTTTTTCCTGTAGGTTTGTGGCCTGTTTAACATTACCGTACTCCTAATACCCAAAGGCACCCAAGAGGGCAATGATCTAAAGCTGATCATAATGAAGGTACTTTGTGTTCAAAGCTAAATCTAAATGAGTCGTTTTTGGCATCTGTTAGTGCAACAGTAAGTGAAATTAAATATTTGAAATACTAATTAACCATGAGGTTTCTCCTATTCTGCTCCTGCTTCCTGGAATATCTTACAAAAAGATCTGAAGCCCTCAGTCTGGACCTCTCTAAATAGTTTTAATAATATGTTGGAATCCTGGCAAAAACCAATGCAGATATGTTCTTGTTTTTGATTTTATACATCTAAATTATAATGTTTTTCTAGTTTATGATACTTTGTTAAAAAAAAAAGAGGAAAAATTCTGTATTTCTCTCTTATGTTTTTCTATTGTTTAAGGAAATTCTACCATTGCTGTTCATCATTCTTTAGTTTGTAGCTAGCCTGGCCCTCGCCTTCCTGCACAGCTCCGCTCAATTCTCATTTCCCTTAACTGCACAGTCTGGGATTCCTCCCATAGACAACGATTTCTCCGGCCGATTTTTGACCGGACCAATCAGAGAACAGAAGGCGGAGTTTTGAACGACGTCGACTGACGTCGTCATTCAAAATGGCTGCCGCCACGAAGGAATTTTCAATAAAACAAGGTAAAAAACTATTATTTCTCTGCTGAGAAAAAATATATTTCATAGCTGACGTTATATCAGAAGTGTTCCTGAGCAATCAGAGAGCAGAAGGCGGAGTTTTGAACGATGTCGACTGACGTCGTCATTCAAAATGGCTGCCGCCACGAACGAATTTTCATCAAAACAAGGTAAAAAACTATTATTTCTCTGCGGAGAAAAAATATATTTCATAGCTGACGTTATATCAGAAGTGTTCCTGAGCTTAACAGTTCCTAAATCAATTCACGAAATGGTCAAATCTGCTGGATATTAAATAGTTTCGGTTTGATATTTTCCAAACAGCCTCGGGTGCGCTACGAAAATAAATGATAAAAAATCGAATTTTATCTCAAATGTTTCATCTAGGCCAACAGTCAGTAAATTAAAGACATATAATTACACACTGGTGGCAGAAAAAATATCCACCGAGTGGTTTCTGAGCAATTTATCTGATAGCCTGGACCTCGCCAGGCTAAACTAACAAAACTCTGCCTCCTGTTCTCTGATTGGTCCATTCAAAAATCTCCAGGAGAAATCGTTTTCTATGGCAGAGATGCCAGACCCTAGTCCAAAGCGAAGTGAAGGACAAGGGTCTGGTTTAAACCAGGCTAGTTTGTAGCAGGTTGCTCTTGTAAATGAGTCCACAAGGCTCAATGAGATTTACCTGACTAAATAAAGGTTGAATGAATGAATGAATCAGCAAGAAATAATTAAAAGAGAACCTGGATCTATTTTACCTTCTTTCTTATTATGTCTAATCATGTACGGTATCTTGATTATGTGTGAAACAGCTACACAAGGAGCTAAACTGCTGATGTTATAATGTAGTAGGTAAGACCTAAAGCTTGCTTTGCTGAATTGTAAATTACTGTTTGTTTGTTAGGGCGGCACAGTTGGTGGAACTGCTACCACTTGGTGAGCAGGTCGTCTGTTCAAATCCCGGCCGGGGGCCCTTCTGTGTAGAGTTTGCATGGTCTTTCCATGCATGCGTGGATTTCCTCCGTGTACTCCGGTTTCCTCCCACATACCAAAAACATGTATGTTAGGCTAACTGGTAACTTGAAATTGCCCCAAGGTGTGAGTGAGAGAGTGTTTATCTCGTTTGTCTCCATGTGTCCCTGTGATGGACTGGAGACGTGTCCAGGGTGTACAATGCCTACACGCTCACGAAAAAAAACTCTTCGGATCTGCATAATTTGCATATTTTAGTTCGGATCTGCATAATTTGCATATTTTAGTTTGAAATCTGAGAATTTTTGCTGAAAAGCGACAAGTTTGCAGGTATGATATGGACACCAGTGACTCCCGCGACTCGAAAAGGAATAAGCGGGTAAAGATAATGCATGGATGGACGGATAGATGGATGGATGTTAATTTGTTATTGGCAATTAGCTATAAAATGGATGCCAACAGATCCGTTGAGTTTGGGTGCTGCTTTTCATTCGTCTGCATGGAGAAACATTCCACTGCTCAAGTAAAAAAACTGCTTTGTCATTTCTGGGGAATATACTTGTGCATCTTTTTGGGTCCAGGCAGGAAGCTTTAAACTTCTGAACTTCTCTCCCACGCTGTACTCCACTCCAACCGAGACAGAACCAAAAACGTCCATAAAAAGATAAACCGCATGTGTTGCTGTAACTGTATGAATTAACTTCATTGTGAACCTCTTCAATAACACATTTTGGGAAACTGCCACAAAGGGGATGCTTGCCAATTTGATCAGACAGAAAAGTCAATATTTGAAGGTTGGTATGTGTTGCAGGTACAAATAACTTCCAGTCAGCCATGTGTCAACAATTACATCCAGACTTCATACTCTCAGTACACTTTACATGACTTTTATCCAATTTAAACTTGACGTTTGTTTTCAAATACTGATAAACAAAGATTTTTGGAATTTTTTTTTCAAAGCATACAAAGTAATGAATCCCATCCCATCAGCAAAATACATTAAATGTTTTAAAGACAAGAAAGAGAACTCTGACAGAACTCAATTACTGTAAAAAAAAAATTGACAGTCTCCAAAATAAAAAAAGAACAAAAAATGCTTTCATTTCACATCTGCTTCACTATTTAACAGGAATGGATGCTTAGCACTAACAGGCTCAGCTCCAGTCTTTAAAGTAGACAGATGAGTGCAAAACCAAACGAAGTCGTCACTTCAAGGTTTAGAAAATTTGAGATAAACATTTCAAATGGAAAAGTATCTGCAATGTGCCTGATTGCACCAATAAAAGCTTGACCATTTTCAAATTTCCAATTGGCAGTGTTCAACATCCTTTCTGACACTGCAATGTGTTAAAACGGATGCTGGACACAGCGCCAGTCATTATTTACCCAACACTCACATCTGAATTCCTGTCCAGAGGTCCACTGTTTGCCTGTGGGCAGAGAGGACAAGGGTCCTACGTCACTTTCTGTCTGGAATTTACTGACACCGATGTACAGAAGGGTTTACACCACTTCTGCCACATTCACCACCTCCACTTGAAATGCTTCTCTGGTGATATCAGGGATTTTTATTTTTATTGTTCTGCCTCAGGTTCTTTCATTCACACACAAAGACCTTTAACAACCTGACCCACCATGTGCACTCAGGACAAATGTTTCTCAAACAGACTTACCATCAAATGTGCAGGTTCTAATGTCCTGGCAGGGGACTAATGAGCTTAGTCGGGAACATTAACACCTAACCAGCTGCCACCATCATAACTTGTTTCCTGGCATTTACAGCTTTGTTTTAAAGTGTGGCTTTTTCTTTAGGTTTTAATTAAAAACATCAAAAGGAGAGATGTTTTACTTGTAAAGTAACTGTTCATTAAAAAGAAATAAATCAAAGCTACACAGTATTTTTTTTGTGCCATTTCTATGGTATGTTAAATTGCCCCCTGGCAACTGCAGGAATCGTCTTGACAGATTCTTCCTCTGCCTCAATAAATGTATTTAAGTGTCACCATTTGTCCCAATCAAATTGGTGTTATGGACATGCACGTGCAGCAGGAAGTGAATGTGATGGATTATAAGCTAAGGAGATATTTTTGATTAAAAACATGCCAGAACAAAATACTCATAATTTGACCAACTCTCACACTGTAAACTAAAAGCCAACAAAGTTCAAGTCAGGTCATCTGGATGGTTTCTTTTCTTTTTTTCTGGAGACATGTCATCCAAAGGACTGAGGAGCCACAACTAACTTAGTCTTTAGTCTAGCTTCTGAGAAACTTTTGAACCACTTTAGCTATGGCTGCCTCAGGGGAGTCGACAGGGGAGAGGGCAGGCCCAAGAAACCATCTTATCACCAACAAACTGGTTGCTCCACAATGTGGGTGTGCCGCTTGTGGGACTCTTGTTTGTTGTGTCTCCTCGGACTGATGAAGTCCTTTGGATGAAGGACGAAACGTCTCAACAACAAACAAAAAAAGAACCCTGCAGATGACCTGAGTGAACTTTGCTGGATTTTTCACCTGCATTATTGAGCATGAACTCTTGATGTAAACAAAAATGTACACTTCTTATTGTCCAAGATTATAAGTTAAAGATTAAATATCATTAAGTATTTGAATTCAAATCTACCTGGTGCTGTAAATTCATGTTCAATTGCAAACTGACACTCAGTTCATTAATAGGTTTTGGTTTGTGAGTCTTTAGGAGTTGGTGTAATCCTGACCGGAGATTTGCTGCCAACACGTTGTGTATTTTTATGCCTCAGACATTACACATTTTGAGAAATATGCCTGCATCTCAACAGCTGCTTCCTTGCCTAACTTTCAATCAAAGTATTTAGAATGCAATTTTTTTTTAAATATCCTCCGTACACTATAAAATATAGATTTTACGTGCCCTCTTTGTTTTTGCTGTGTGCAGGTGCAATCTGAAATTACCTGAGCTGCCATCACGACTCAGTTCTGCAACCCTCATTATGCAAAATAACATTTTTGTGCATGCCATGCTTTTCATTTTGGCATGTACAAAATTGAACTGTTGGGAAACTATGTTATCGATTACACCGAAACCAAAACTTTTCAAAAAAGGCCCCGGAGCTGCACTAAGCAACATTCTGTATGCCGTCGGCTCTTTGATGATATGAGCACAGTCTCTGCTAAATTAATTAAAAAATAGAGAACAAAGTCTGGCAGCCTTGTATCAAACGAAAGCATCTTCTGCTCTTCCCAAAGAAGGTATCACAGAATGACTGCGGTTCATATTTGGTTCCTCGGTGCCAAGTGAAGCTAGCTTTCACTGTGATTTAGAGAGTTGAAAGGTGCCAAGTTAGCAAGCAAGTCTCACTAATGTGAGAACAATGAAACCACAAAGCTGCCGGTATGTATATGTCAAGGCTTCTGCACACTCTGAATCAAAGTAGCTGAATCACAGTATCAAACGTTTTTCTTCTTGTTTTATTTTGGCAAGTCTGAACAGAGTGGTTCCTCTGGGTCTTTCAAACTATTTATGCTTGAAAATGTAAAAAAAAAAAATTGCACCACTGGTTCAGAGTGATTGCACCCTGTAGTTAAATAGTTGTTTTGGGGCCAGCGATACAGCTGAGGAGAACACCTGGAATCCCTCAGCAGCACCAGTGAGCTCTGATGAAAAACAAATGTCAGCGCCTGCCCCCACCACGCCCCACCTATAGCCGTTTACGCATTTGCCGGCCCTCCCCGGCTCTCCCTGGCTCCTCCCTGCTTCTAACCCGGGTTCTGCATGTTCGCATTTTCCTTTTTTTCCCCGACTCCGCCCTCGTCATGGAACCATCTCCTCCGTGGTTCCAATCGGGCTCAGTTCTCCGGGCCCAGTTCACGTCATTTACTGCTCACATTTGATTCGTTGTTTGCAGCAGGGGCTGGACTGCTTCGTGTAGGGGCTGGACCAGAGGGCGGGACTAGCTGCGTGTTGAGTCATCAACTGCGACTGCTGTTAACCTCGCGTTCTAACAACAACAACCTCCATTTTAGAAAACATCATGTCTACTTCCAAAGCCCCCGCTGCGTGCGTTCCGTGGTCAAACGATGAAGTAAGCTTCTTCCTAAATTACCTCGCAGACGAGCGTGTGCAGAGGGAGCTGGACAGCAGCACACGAAATGAAAAAGTTTTCAAGCGTGCGTCTGAGGAAATGGCTGTGGCTGGCTTCACTCGGACCTCCAAGCAATGCCGGGAGAAGCTAAAGAAGATGAAATCAGACTACCGGACCATGAAAGACCATAACGGTAAAAGTGGACGAGGAAGGAAGGATTGGCGCTGGTTCAATAAAATGGACGAGATCTTTGGAAAACGGCCATCCAGCAACGGTAGCCAAATGGCTCTCGACTCAGCCACCCAAATGTTGGAGAGCGAGATGGAAGGTGAGCTGTTGTTACTTGTGTTTATTAGTCATCTTTTGTCTTCCTAAATAAACTGAAAAACGTGTACAGGCTGCTGGGTTTGTGGCTACTTTTCTGGCTAGCTATTGTTAAGCCACGCTTGAGGCAGCAGCTAGCCTCTTAGCACAACAGGCTAGCTAGCCTAGCACAACAGGCTAACGTAGTTCGTGTAACGTGTGTTTTTTCTTTTAAATTAGATCATTCGACGCCGTCTTCAACGCCAGCAGAAACTCCTGAGTCCTCTTCTACCGCTTCAGAGGAGCAAACGGGTGAATTGTGTTCACAACCAACCACACCACCACCAGTGTGCTCAGCTGGGAGGGCCTCAACTCCGGACTCCGCGGCCTCTGCTTCACGTGCTCAGCCAGGTGGGCTCAGTGTTTGTTTATGTAATGAAAATAACCCGCAAAAAAATAAATGTAATTCTAGCATAAAGACTGAACTTCTAACTAACTAGCAAACTAACAATACCTTTGGGAGTACATATAACTGTAGACAACTTTCTACTTGTTCTCAAAATGTGTGTATGTCATTTAATTAATCAATGTTTGACATATTAATAAAGGAATTAATAAATACGTTTCCGACACAAAACAATACTGTACATACTTAAATAAAAGTAGAAATATATGTCCTACATAATGCTGAAGAAAACAATTAAATATCTAAATAGATGAAGTAGATAAAGTACTATATAAAGTAGAAATATATATTTTAATGATAAATAAAATCATAAATATATGTATTGTTTATTATTTCAACAAGCAGAATTACATTGATAAGAAAAAGGAGAAGCTAAAAAATGCAAAGCAAAATATTTTAATATATTTTCAGAAAATCATGTGTTAAAAGTAATAAGCAGAAATATAAATATGATGAATATATATATTTCTGCTTTTATTTCTTATTATGTCAGTTTGGTCCTTCATAGACAGAAGTATTTCCAAATGTGTGTGTAATTTCCAATGCTCTGTGTTGGTTTTCAGGTTTGCGTTTCAGGAAACGCACCACACGCAACACCTCATATGCAGATTACATCCTGGCAATGCATGAGGAGTCTCGTGAGGACCGGATCCTGCAAGACCGCATTATGGACCGGCAGGTGGAGGAAGTACAGAAGGATCGGGAGCAGGAGGCCACCATCCGTCAACAGGAGATGGCGAACCGGAAGGCAGACGCTGGGAGCATGAGGCTGATTGCACGTCAGCAGAAACGCATAGCCGACTCCTTTGCCAAGCTTGTGGATGTGCTGGCTGCCAGAAAGTGAATTATTTATGTTTATGTTTATAAAATTGGTTCATTTTTTTTTACAAAAGAAGCAATACAAGACAATCTCATAATGATAGTGTACAAAAATGTAAAAAAATGGAAGATAGCAGAAAGAAGAGTAAATCTTATTATATCTGCTCCTTATCTCCAACAATCAGATTAAACGACAGTAGTCGAACCATGTAAACAATAATAATCTTCAACCAACTTTTTCCAACAATCAGGTTAAACAATAATATTCTTCAACCAACAGTACAAAATTATTAACTCTTTTTTAATTTTCTAACTAATACTAATACAGTACAAAATGACTAACACTTTCTAATTTTCTAACTAATTCAGTACACATTACGTTATTTCGCATATATATTTTTTAACACATTTATTTTGATCATTTTTTTAAATGTAAACATTGACTTGGCATTTTTAACTACATTCTCCAAGCCATTCCATAATCTAATTCCCTGAATTGAGGTAGAACGTCCATTCAAAATAGTTCTGAATTGTGGTTTTACAAACAACTCAGTTCCCTTAACATAACAACTTTGTCTTTTAACAAAGTGCATTTGGATATTTAAAGGTAATGCATTATTTTGAGCTCTATACATAACTGATAAAATATTATAGTCTACCAAATCATGGAACTTCAATAATTTTAGGTGATAAAATAATGTACTTGATGGATGACGGTAATGCTTTCTAGAGATAATTCTTACAGCTCTTTTCTGTAATACAAAAATAGGCTTTGTGATTGTGATTTGATATAAGCTTGAAGATTTTATCCTTTTTCATATTCTTTTAAATATTGGGTGTGCATTTTTGGGTTGTTTGTTAGGTTGTAATGCTGTTTATTTCAGTCTTCCTAGTTGTTTTTCTACGCTATCATTCTTGTGCAATAAACTTATTTCTTAAAATTTTGCTTTACTTGCACATGGCTGTGATCAGCAAACACATAAATAAATTAGATGGATTGGGCAGTGGCAGAACATATACATTACATGTACAGTACATATACTGTATACAGTACATGTACAGTACTGTATACAGTACATGTACAGTACTGTATACAGTACATGTACTGTATACAGTACATGTACTGTATACAGTACATGTACTGTATACAGTACATGTACTGTATACAGTACATGTACAGTATACAGTACATGTACAGTACATGTACAGTACATTTACTGTATACAGTACATGTACAGTATACAGTATATGTACAGTATACAGTCCATATGCTGTATACAGTACATATACTGTATACAGTGCATGTACTGTATACAGTATTTTAACCGTATACAGTACAAATACTGTATACAGTGCATGTACTGTATACAGTATTTTAACTGTATACAGTACATATACTGTATACAGTACATATACTGTATACAGTACATATACTGTATACAGTATACTGTATACAGCTCATATACAGTACAGTACATGTACAGTACTGTGTACAGTACTGTATACAGTACACGTACAGTACTGTATACAGTACTGTATACAGTACATGTACTGTATACAGTACATGTACTGTATACAGTACATGTACTGTATACAGTACATGTACAGTATACAGTACATGTACAGTACATGTACAGTACATTTACTGTATACAGTACATGTACAGTATACAGTATATGTACAGTATACAGTCCATATGCTGTATACAGTACATATACTGTATACAGTGCATGTACTGTATACAGTATTTTAACCGTATACAGTACAAATACTGTATACAGTGCATGTACTGTATACAGTATTTTAACTGTATACAGTACATATACTGTATACAGTACATATACTGTATACAGTACATATACTGTATACAGTACATGTACAGTACTGTATACAGTACATGTACAGTACTGTATACAGTACATGTACAGTACTGTATACAGTACTGTATACAGTACATGTACTGTATACAGTACATGTACAGTACATGTACTGTATACAGTACATGTACAGTATACAGTATATGTACAGTATACAGTCCATATGCTGTATACAGTACATATACTGTATACAGTGCATGTACTGTATACAGTATTTTAACTGTATACAGTACAAATACTGTATACAGTGCATGTACTGTATACAGTATTTTAACTGTATACAGTACAAATACTGTATACAGTGCATATACTGTATACAGTGCATATACTGTATACTGTACATGTACTGTATACAGTATATAAACTCCATACAGTTTATATACTGTATACAGTATATAAACTGTATTCAGTTTATATACTGTATAGAGTATATATAGTGTATATATACTGTACATATATATGACAGTGTATAGTATGTTATAGATTCAAAATATTTATGTGTATTGAACCAACAACAACTGACATTTTGAGTACTTTTAATGTACAGTAAATCAGACTGTCATACAATGTTTACATTTAATGAACAGATAGGAATATGGACATTTCACATCACGTTACGTTGCAGCAGCTGGACAAGGGCATTGCGTACAGCAGTTCCTGCTCCACCTCCATTTGCAGCGCCTCCAGCACGATCTGGGCCAGCGGGTTCCACATCCCAGGTGTCGTCATACGTCGCCCGATGACTTTCGCACAGATTGTGCAAAGCACAGCAAGTTGTCACCATAATTCTGACAAGGTCTATGTCACACTCGTTCTTCTGCAGCAAACAACGCCACCTTCCTTTCAACCGTCCGAAAGCGTTCTCAACCACTACTCTCGCCCGACTGAGCTTGTAATTGTAAGTTTGCTGCTCCTGTGTTAAACGTCCATTGTCAGAAAAAGGCTTCATTAGCCAGTTCTGTAAAGGGTATGCAGAGTCTCCGAGGATGTAGTAGCCGACACTGACACCCTCGATGTCTCTGGTGTGCGGTGGAAAAAGCCGTCCTTGCGCTGCCAGTTCCCCCAGCGAAGACAGTCTCAGCACTCTCGAGTCATGCAAACTACCTGGCTGTCCAGAACTGATGTTCCAGAAGAGGCCGTCTCCATCAACAACACCCTGAAGGAGAATGGAGTGGCAGCTCTTGCGGTTAAAATAGTCTTTGCGGTACTCAGATGGTGCTTTGATTTCAATGTGGGAACCGTCAACAGCACCCACACACTGGGGGAGACCCCACCTCTCCTCAAAACAGGCTGCCATCTCATTAAAGCGTTCAGGAGTTGGAAATTTAATAAGCTCAGGTACCATTAAATCATGTACAGCTGTACAAAACTCTTGAACACAATTACATACTGTTGTTACGCCAACACCAAACAGATGCCCTATGCTCCTGTACTCTGATCCTGTAGCTAGCTTCCACAGAGCAATCCCTACTCTTTTTTTTAATCCCACACACTTCCTAAATGTAGAGTCTTTCCGCTCCAATGCTGGTCGTAATTTGGAGCAGATGTACTTAAAACTTTCCTCAGACATACGGAAGTTTTCAATCCATTGCCTTTCGGTGAATGTTGGAACCACATTGTCCCACCAGTTAGAGCTGCGTTCGTAGGCCCAGACAGACGGTCCCCGTAGGCAGCACATCATCTAAATCGGACAACAACAAAATAAAAACATTACTAATGACTTAATAGTAAGTTCAAATATAGATAAACATCTAGACAAATGTCCCGGGCCATTAGTGGTCATTCAGATACACTAAATAGCAACTACTTTCATAACCAAATCATGTAACATCAAGCTAATTATGCTAGCAGGCTAACCGCTTACCAGTCGACGCTGTCTCGCTGTTTTACGTTGCTGTACAGCCATGCAGAACCTTCGGAACCACTGTGCTCTACGTCGCCTCGCGATTTTTCGTCTGACTCGATATCTCTCTCGACGTTCACATATCGCTTTTAGTACTGCAGTGTGTAACTGAAGCACTTCGATCAGCAGCATCAACACACACATGAGCTCCGCGTCCTCCATGTTCGGCTTTGTTGATGGGTCGCAGACAAACTGACGTCATATCCTTTTTGAGCTTTTCGGTAAGAACTGCCCACCCACGTCAAGTGAATACCCCACCCACGTCAAGTGAACACCCCACCCACTTCAAGGCTTGCTCTCCGGACAGTGCGCAATCAACGAGGGCGGGCCAGAGCTGGCTCTGGGCCAACCAGAGACGAGCGGGACCGGGGAGGGCCGGCAAATGCGTAAACGGCTTATGTGTCCCTCCTGTTAGCCCTGCAGCACCAGGCTGCGTTTTCCCTGGCTGGGATTAAATAATGGCCACTGCCAGATCCACTGACTCTTGACCCATATACAGTAGTGAGGGTCAGGGAAGTTCATGAGGCTTTCTACAACTTACACCTTCAACAGTTCTTGCTCCATTCACCCTCTGTTAAAATGTCTTGATGACATCAAGGAATGGACGGCATCAAATTTTTTATGTTTAAATAGCTCTACCACTCTCCCTGATCCTGTAAATCTTGACTCTTCAGCCTTTTAAGCAGTCTTATGAATCTCGGGATGGTTTTAGACTGACTTTAAGTTTTAAAAAAAAGATTACGTTTAAAAAAAAGATTAACTCTGTTCTACAAAAAACCTTCTTCCAGTTAAAGCAGTAGCAAAGCTTAAGTCCATGTTGACCAGATATGATCTTGAAAAATTAGTCCATGCATTCGTTACAACTCAGCTGGACTACTGTAACATGCTTTATGATGTGGTCAATCAATGCCTCCAGCTTGTCCAAAATGTTGTAGCTCAGCTCTTAACAGTAAAGGCCCCAGTAGACCTGCGCGTACTCCTTGTACGCCTCTGTACGACGTACGTACGCTGAGGCAAAAGCGTAGCCCCTCAGGGCACGAACGCGCAAAGCTCTTTTTTTACGACCGCGCACGCTTGCGCGGTGTCTGACCATAAACTTCCCCGGCGCCGGACTGTTTTGTATGTTACACAAATGAATTAAATTCCTCTTCTTTATCGCTGATCGGGCCTTTTCTTTTGTTTTTTTGCCAAAAGTCAAGTAATCGCTTCTTCCTCCGTTCACTCGATGACTGAAATGAATGAATTCAGGTCCTACCTGGCTGCGCGAGGTTTTAAATATTTCCTGGTGGGCTGTGGGCTGCAGGAAAAGCGCTCCCTGTTTTTATTTTTATTTCTTAGAACTTTTTATAACATATAAAGTAGAAACACCGCAGCAGAACACCGCAGCGGGCTGCAGCGGGCTGCTCATGATGAGTTCTCTCACTGAGCTGTCAATCATTTCAGTAGGCGTGTCAGCAAGTGACCAATCAGCGACCTCAGTTTGTCCCCTCTGCGCGCAGCTGCTCACATTACAACAAGGATTTGGAGTGAAAACGCGAGCATTTAACGTGAGAAAGAAAGCAGAGCTGTGCCAGCGAACGCGTGCGCACAGAATGCGCGCGTAGAGTGGCGTATAGGCAGGACGCTCAGCCTTGCCGGACCCTTAACTTGTAGGTTTGAGCACATTTCACCGGTTTTGTCCTCCCTTCACTGGCTCCCTCTACGTGTCAGAATTGATTTCAAAATGCTCGTTGACCTTTAAATGCATTAAAGCTGCTACAGTATATGTAGTTTTTGGAACACGCTGGAACTAAGAAAAATTTTGAACAGAGACACGTTTCTGGTCCCTCCCCCTTGCTCTCGGCTGAACTTCAGCTCAGCCCCCATAGCTCCGCCTCCACTGCATGTCCTGTTGCAGCCGCTGCGATGTTCTGTGTTTATATGTTAATAAAACATTCTAAAAAATAAAATAAAAACATGGGAGCGCTGGTCCAGCAAAACACCAGGAAATCTGCAGAGCCTCGTGCAGCCACGTTGAACCAGAGTTTAATTCGCTCGTGACAAATTCATTCATTTCCTCATCATTTCCGTCATGGAGTCAGCGGAGGAGGAAGCGATCACTTGACTTTTGGCAAAGAAAAGTCCAGATCAGGGATGAAGAAGGGGAATTTAATACATTTGTGTCACATACAAAACAGTCCTGCATCGCTTTGCAATCCTTTGAACGAGAACGTGCGCGGCCGCTGGGGCTGGGACAGGCGGGGGCGTGGGTTAGGGGCGTGAGAAGCTCTGTTTTTATTGGCTGGTTAAAAACTCTGTTTTTATTGGCTGGTTAACGGCGGGTCACTGTGGGTTTTTAGAAATGCTTTTAGTACCACCTGGAGAAGCAAGGGGATTATAGTTTTTTTCAGAGATTACTTGTCTAACATCAGTCTGTCAGGAGATAGTGACAGAGTGAAGAAATATGTTAAAAATATATTTTTAGAAAAGTTCCATATAGCAGCTTTAAAGGTTCAGTCTGCAGTTTCTGTAGAACTGCAGCACTTAGAAAAAATTTCAACAGGCAAAGCATTCTGATCCCTCCCCCTCAGAGCCATATATGGCTCTGCTCTCCCATGGTCTGCTGAAATTCAAATTCAAGCTCTGTTTTTATTGGCTGATTCAAATTCAAGCTCTGTTTTTATTGGCTGATTCAAATTCAAGCTCTGTTTTTATTGGCTGGTTACAAACTCTGTTTTTATTGGCTGGTTAATGGCGGGTCACTTTTTCTTTTTAGAAATGCCTATTTACCACCTGGAGAAGCAAGGGGACAATTTTTTTTAAGTTTTTTTCAGAGATTAACATCAGTCTAGTGACAGAGTGAAGAAATATGTTAAAAATATATTGTTAGAAAAGTTACATATAGCAGCTTTAATGGCCTTACACCCTTATATATCTATTTGACCTACTTCAATCTTATGTTCCTTCTCGGGCGCCGAGATCATCTGATCAACTACTTTTGGTTGGACCAAAAACCAGGCTGAAGCTCAAAGGAGATCTGGCTTTTTTCCAGTCATTGACCATCAACATTACAGAGGCCACTTCAGTCTCTGCTTTGAAATCTCTCCTAAAACACACACCTGTATTCACTGACATTTAACACAGTGCAATTTGATTTTCTATTTCATTCTTTCTAATCATTTGTGTTTTTTAAGTTTTATTTTTGTTGCTTTTAAAGGTTCAGTATGCAGTTTCTGTAGAACTGCAGCACTTAGAAATATTTTCAACAGGCAAAGCATTCTGATCCCTCCCCCTCAGAGCCATATGTGGCTCTGCCCCCTTGTGGTCTGTTGAATTTCAAATTCAAGCTCTGTTTTTATTGGCTGATTCAAATTCAAGCTCTGTTTTTATTGGCTGGTTACAAACTCTGTTTTTATTGGCTGGAAAATGGCGGGTCACCTTTTCTTTTTAGAAATGCTTATTTACCACCTGGAGAAGCAAGGGGACAATATATATATATTTTTTTTTTTTCAGAGATTACCTGGCTAACATCAGTCTGTCAGGAGGTAGTGACAGAGTGAAGAAATATGTTCATAAAAAAAGCTACATACTGAAGCTTTAATCACACCATGTTCTTTTTTTTACTGCCTTGATTTTATTGTTAAGCACTTTTGGTAACAGCTGCAGTTTTAAATATGCTTTATAAATACATTTGACTTACACTTGCAAATACAAACCAGATTCCAAAAATGTTGGGACACTAAACAAATTGTGAATAAAAACTGAATGCAATGATGTGGAGATTCTCATGTATCTTTCCACATAAAATAGTGCCATTAGGCTACAACACAATGGCAAATGTCAATATTTTATTCGTAATAGAACATAGATTAAAGTAATCTGAGTAAATGTAACATTTTAAAGGAAAAATATGTTGATTCAAAATTTCACAGTGTCAACAAATCCCAAAAAAGTTGGGACAAGTAGCAATAAGTGGCTGGAAAAAGGAAATTGAGCATATAATGAACAGCTGGAAGACCAATTAACACTAATTAGGTCAATTGACAACATGATTGGGTATAAAAAGAGCTTCTCAGAGTGTCAGTGTCTCTCAGAAGCCAAGATGGTAAGAGGATCACCAATTCCACCATTGTTGCACAGAAAGATAGTGCAGCAATACCAGAATGGTGTTACCCAGCATAAAATAGCAAAGACTTTTAAGTTATCATCATCAACCGTGCATAACATCATCAAAAGATTCAGAGAATCTGGAACAATCGCTGTGCGTAAGGGTCAAGGCCGTAAAACTCTACTGGATGCTCGTGATCTCCGGGCCCTTAAACGTCACTGCACCTCAAACAGGAATGCCACTGTCAAGGAAATAACAGAATGGGCTCAGGAATACTTCCAGAAAGCATTGTCAGTGAACACAATCCACCGTGCCATCCGCCGTTGCAGCTGAAACTCTACAGCAATAATAATAAATTCAATTTATACCGCACTTTTCATTAATAAAAATCTCAAAGTGCTACAACAATAAAACAAGTGATAAAATCAAGTAAAATCAATAATGATATCAACCAAGATCAAAGATAAAATCATGTGGAGGCAGTGCAAAGAGGGAGCCATTTCTAAGCAAGCTCCACAAGCTCAGACGTTTTCACTGGGCCAGGGGTCATTTAAAATGGAGTGTGGCAAAATGGAAGACTGTTCTGTGGTCAGATGAGTCACGATTTGAAGTTCTTTATGGAACACTGGGACCATGTCATCTGGACCAGAGAGGACAAGGATAGCCCAAGTTGTTATCAACGCTCCGTTCAGAAGCCTGCATCACTGATGGTATGGGGTTGCATGAGCGCTTGTGGCATGGGCAGCTTGCATGTCTGGAAAGGCACCATTAATGCAGAGAACTATGTTCAGGTTCTAGAACAACATATGCTCCCATCTAGACGTCATCTCTTTCAGGGAAGACCCTGCATTTTTCAACAAGATAATGCCAGACCACATTCTGCAGCAATCACAACATCATGGCTACGTAGGAGAAGGATCCNTGGGCATCCTGTGCCTCGTTGTAGATTGCTGCTTTGCGTAAAAATAATTTCCTGCCAACCTCGTGACTTGTTGACGGGGTGGAGGTTCTGGCCAAGGGATCTGCAGCACGTCCGCCGCTCTGTAGCACAAGTCAAACAGAGTGGGGATCGAAGTGTCAGTCTCCGGGAGCACAGGCGCCGGGTTGTGAGAGAGGTCCACCTCCTCCCCGTCGTACTCGTCAGCTTCGTCACCAGAAAATTCACCTGAGGCTGTTAGCGAGATCTCATCCGCGTTCATCATGCCTCGAGTGTCAAATTCGGCTGTCGAGTCCCCGATGGGAGCCGCCACATCTGGGCTGTCACCCCATTCGACCCGAGTACTGTCCTCCAAATCCATGCTCTCGAGCTCCGGCGTGGGAGTGAGAGTCTCGGTGAGGTCCGGGTCTGTTGGCACCGCACTGTGCCCATGGCTTTGGCCACAAAGTCCACCCGGTGCCTCCTCACCGCCTCTATTATCTGGCTGCAGTGTGGGCAGGAGTCGGGCGCGTCCAGCGCTATATTTGCGTGCAGCATCCCCAGGCAGACAGGACAGGCCTCGTGGGTATCTGTCGCCGAAAGGGAAAACCCGCAGCCGCTGGGGCAGGCGCGCGAGGTTGGGCTCGCCATCCTGCTAGCCTTTTTCGTAAATCTTGGCTTTCGCTTTCCTTTCTCTGGAGCCATGTCCGAGAAAAAACAAGCAAGTCTTTCCAAAATTCTTTTCCCAGACGTCTCCTCCGTCGCGTCGCTTTCGCTGGCTAGCCTGCTACGACTTTAGCAGGGTAGCGATGTGACGCAGTTAGCGCCGTCGAGCGAAGCAGTCTGTGGAGAGAAGAGAAGAAAAACTTTGGGGTTAAGGAAAAATGTGCCGGACTAGCTTTCGCCAGCCCAGCAGTATGAAGGAAATTTCTCTGTACGCTCAGCGTAGGGAGCGAGCTCACCTCTGGTCAAGCGATGAACAACAGAGAAGTCCCACGAAGAGAAGAGAAGTTTAGGTTTAAGCGAGGTGAAGGGCAAAAAGAGAAAGTAGGATAGGCGTCCGCATCAGAGGGCGGGGTCTCTGGGGTGATGCTGATGCCCCCTGCTGTTAAGGCGCGATTGTATTCCTTCAGGTAATCGTGCGGGGGTTCAATTTCCCATAGCAATAGTGTTGCACTGAGTGACTGACTGATAAGGGAACATGTTCAGATGTTCGGGGTCTGTAGAAGTCGGCAGAAAGAGATGAAAAATATTTTGAGTCTCGATTTATTCTCAACGTCTTCCAACATCAAGCTCAGGAGAAATGACTGAATTACAACCATTGAACTGCTCTTGTTATATTCTGTCCCTTTCACAATAAGAGCACATTCTGACGTGAAATATATACATTTGTGCCCTCCACAACCCTATACAAATTTAACAACAAATTCTAACAGGTTTGTCCACTTTAAAATAATTAATCATCAGATTTTCCTAACATTAAGAATTTGTATCTGATTAGTAGAATACATAAGCAATTTTAGTATAAAAAGTGAGTGTAGCAACAGACTAACAATATTAATTTAACATAAAAACATAAAGTGAACTCTTGGATTGTTTGAACTTGGTTCTTGTAAAATATTTATTTGCAATCACTAACTTACCTCCAGTAGGCAACAGTCAAAATGAGCACTAATTGAAGAATTAAACTTTTAACTCATCAGACTGTGACCTGTTCAGTAGTGGATTGTATGTATACACATGTAGATCTCAAGCAGTTCAAGGAAACACTTTGTTTGTACAACATTTTACTTTTCACTGTGCAGTTTTCTAAACTGGGTCTGTCAATCAAATTTTTATTATGCAACAGATTTTACACAGATTTTTTTTACTATTGACTATTAATAATAATAATGATAATAATAATATTGTCACACAATGTCATCACTGTATAGTTCCATACAATGGCAAAATTAGTCTCTACATTTAATCCATCCACCACCAGATGGTTAGTGAGCAGCTATTGAAAGCGTCTTATGTAAATAAGACACAAAAATTACATTGTATAAATGTGCAGATGACCTGACTACGCATTATTGGATTTGGTACATGGATGATTGAGCATGAACTTTGATGACTTGAACCACTTTTGCTGTGGCTACCTGCCTGAGAGGAGTCAGTGCGGGACAGGACAGCCCCCAGAATCCATCTTATCATCAGCAAACTGGTTGGTCCACTTAAGGAGTATACTGCTTTGTGGGGAAACGGTTTATTTGGGACTTCTCAGACTGATGAAGCCCCCTGGATAGAGGGCGAAACGTCTCTACAAAAAAAAAAGAAAGAAAGAAAGAAAGAAAGAAAGAAAGAAAGAAAGAAAGAAAGAAATTGTCCAGATGACCTGACTGAGCATTTTTGGATTTGGTACCTGGATGATTGAGCATGAACTTTGAAGACATTGCATAACATTTTTGACAATGGAGACTTTATTTGAATTGCCGCAAACCTTTTGAGGTTTCAATTATTTTAAATGATTGTTCAGGATTTGTCCCTGAGCTTTAGTGACTGTTAGTTTCACACCTTTGTGAGATTTTCTCCCTTTTTCTCCAAACCAGAATTGCTCTGACGGTCTACAGTAAGTAAGTTCCTGATAGTGAGAATGAGTAATTATTTCACATATCCTTACTTTAGACAATCAAAACTTTTACTTTAAATAAACCTTGCTGTCATTCCAAGACAGCATATTATTTGCTTTCTTTAAAACAGTTACATTTTACTTCTAACGCTGACATGCTTAGATAAAGTTTTTTCTGAAAACTGAACTTTAAAGTATCCAATATCTATTTGATTTAAATTTCTTTGGATTTCAGTTCTGATGCATGTTTAAAAATAAAAAAAAAGATACATGAATATGTGGACCTCTGACATAAAGTTTGTGACAGACGACACCAGTGTTGCATTTTCTTTATTTGTGACATAGCACCTGCTAAGAAACCCCCCCCCCACACACACACACACACACACACACACACACACACACAGATTTAATGTTCAAACAAGACACACACAAAACAGATCAGACATGGACTCAAATCATGTCTGCATCTAAAACAGACAAAGCTCTCAGAAGTGTGCTGAAGCAAACAGAAGAGAAGACAACAGCAGGGATTAACTGAGTGAAAACAGCCCCACACACACACACACACATACACCACCACCACCACACAGCCCCATACATATGCCAGCCTTTGAATGAAGGTGACATATGGGTCTTTTTTTTGGCCAGGTCCCTGCTGACAGCTGTCCAGGATAATAATATAGGGAGGTGAAATGGTGTGTGTAGGAGGAGAAAAGGGCGATGGGGAGTGTGAATTTATATGAACTTCTGCAATGAGCGTGCGCACAAATAGGCTGAAGCTTGAGCCTAATTGTGTATTCATGGAGCATCCAAATTATTAATGTGTCGTTTAATTCTGTCAGTTTGTCCGTCCATCTGCTGCCTCTTTGACCCATCATCATTTCTCTTTCTGATCAGGTGGTTTTGTCTGGGATTCTTGTGGATCTCCACCCCATCAGCTCAGAAAATTTTTAAATAGCAGAAAACTGATTGACAAATCATTTCAAATCTTCACAACTGAGCTCTGTAACTTTAGTCACTATTTGTGTCTTATGCCTGGAGATGAGTCTTGTGATTCAGGATGCAGAGTGTTTTCCACGCCATGTGTGGGGGTTTCCCTTCTGTTCTGTCTGGATACGTCTGTGCACGTACTGAGTGAAAGACTCGGAGAGAGGAGATCAAAAAAGGAGGAATTTATGTCTGTTGGCTGTAAGATTGAAAGGAAAGTTATCAGACAGAAGTTGTTCATAGAATATTCTTTAGTTATCTCATGGCCTTCAGCATTTTTAAACTACATCACATTCTTCCATCCATCCATCCAAACCAATAGCTATTGTCTCATAAAAAACAAGGGTTGTTAATACTTCTGATCATTCAATTAAAATTCTACTTAATCATTTCTGTATCTTCTACCAAAAACATATTGTAATGTCGAGCTTTATTTCCTTCTTACTGTGAGAAACATTGATTAACTAGAAGTCAGATAATAAGCACCAAGGCCAAATTCTTTCAGGCACAGCCTTTACAAGATAAAAAGTTGAATTGCCACTTTGCCAGAAAAATGCCAGAGATGAAGCCAAGGATTCAAGACAGGAATCAAGATAACTAAGTCCACTGCCTTTTTAATTTTTTTAATTTTAGTTTACTTAAAAACATCTTGTTATACCAGCAGCAGAAGTTTTATCAAATGGTAGGATTTTTTTTAGTCCAGAAATGGTGATTAGCATATTGTGGCAGCTATCATGTGCTAGCAAGAAGAACACGATGGAGTCATAAGTAAGATCACTTTTTTTTAATTTTGGAACACCCCCCGGGATGCTTTCTCCTTAGCCTGGTTGTAACCAGACCCTGTCCTTCACTTCGCTTCGTGTGCAGTGAAGGGAAATGAGAATTGAGCGGAGCTGTGCAGGAAGGCGAGGGCCAGGCTAGTGCAGTGAAGGGAAATGAGAATTGAGCGGAGCTGTGCAGGAAGGCGAGGGCCAGGCTACTTTCTCCTTAAACACAGGGGGAAAACGAACCACTTTGACCCCAGGTGTCAGTTTTACAGCCAACAACACAGACCTCGACACAGATGACAAACCAAACTCAAACAGGACATCAAACAGAGCAACCTATTTCCACACAGCCACAGTAATACATACACAATACCACAACATTACCCAGCATCCCTTGCAGCTCACACCGTCCCTCTGGGATGCTACAATATCTATTCAGAATTATGCATGCAAGTTAAGTTATAAAATAGTTTTTTTATGCACAAATATAAACACCTTCGGTAGTTGAGCCAAGCGTGATCCTACATTTAAAAAAAAAACAACAAAACAAATTAATTAAAAACTAACATTCCTTAAAGGAATGCATATTACCTACTTGCATATGCCCAATTTTAAACAAAAATATTAAAACATCTGTTAACACAGTGTCTGTGATGGAATGACTCTCAACTACACAAAATTATAGACCCATACATGTAAGATTGACTGAGTTATGGTCGTTTTAGTGCTTGATAAAGACAAGTTTTGGTGGCTATCTTTAATCAGGTTGACCCCAAACGTAAATAATTTGATTTTATTTCAAAATTCACAAATATAAATCATTTGATTTTATTTCAAAATTCATGCTTGATAATCCAGGTTAAAAAAATCCAACAAAGTTAAGTCAGATCCTCTGGATGTTTTTATTTTTTTTAGATGTTTCGCCCTTCATCCAAAGGACTTCATCAGTGGTTCAAAACACTAACATTCATGCTCAATAATCCAGGTAAAAAAAAAATCCAACAAAGTGTTGAAGCACTTTGGCCATGGCTGCCTCAGAGGAGTCGACGGGGGAGAGGACGGACTCCAGAAGCCATTTTATCACCACTATGTGAGTGTACTGGTAGTGGGATTGAGTTTGTTGTGGCTCTTCAGACTGATGAAGTCCTTTGGATGAAGGACAAAACGTTTCAACACAAAGACACCGTTCAGAGGACCTAACTTAACTTTGTTGGATTTGATTTTATTCCTTCTCACAAATAAAAGAAATATGCACTGAATCAAATGTGTGCATGTTAAAACATTTAGTTTTTAGTTTTCACTTTTCATAAACAGCCCACGTCATACCACTTCCTGTTGATGTACTCAGAATTCAGCAAGATCACACAACAAAGTGGGTTAGGGCTGAAGTTTCCATCTGTTGTTGCACTCCAAGCAACTCTCAGACAGGAAAAAGAAGCAAAGCACGTATTGTCACTTTCTGTTGCATGCTTGCACCTAAAACTACGCAAGTAAACAACATGAAACAAACGTTAAATGCAAAATTGTGCCACTGACGCCTCTGGTAACTTTCACTTCTGCAGCTCTAGTTGTGTGTTTCATGTGTGTGCTGGGATTTTCAAAGCCATCTTTATAGCGATGCGTGTAAAATAAATAAAACTTACTGGTTTTTCTAATGTGTGAACTTTGAGCTGGACTTTAGCTCCCCTGGAGTACTTTCATATTAAAACAGGTGGTTTTTAAGCACAGTATTGAGCAACACTCTTTAAAGTCTGATAAACTGGAAGGGGATTCCCAGCAGCACAAGAGAGATAAAAAAAAAATCACATAAAGCAAAAATCACATGGGAGAGCAGCAGATGATTTCTTGCTGATGCCATAGATGAAAGCGACAAATTCTATTTTCTGCTCACACACGCTCTTCTTATTTGGTATTATCTGATCTTTTAGATTTCCACAGGCACTATGCACATATAAAATCATGCAACTTGTGAAGATAAGATTTTCTTCTTCCATCTATAAGAGTAGTTTGACCTTAACTCTACACCTTTTATTTTGCATACAACAAAGCAACAATATAATGGTCAAATTGTGGAGCAATATTCCAGTATCTCTGTACTGCAGTGTCAACAAGCATTTTGAAACATCTCAAACAGAATATAATGAATTTTGAATCATATTGAGGAATTAACATGTTTATTTGCTAAATGTCTCAGCCTGGACTCATCTGTGTCTCAGCATGGACTCCCTCATCAAAAAGGCTCAGCAGAGGATGTACTTCCTGCGACAGCTGAGGAAGGCCAAGCTGCCGGCCAAGCTGATGGTGCAGTTCTACACATCCATCATTGAGTCCATCCTCAGCTCGTCCATCACAGTGTGGTACGCCGGGGCCACTGTCAGGGACAGACACAGACTGCAGCGCATCGTGCGCTCTGCTGAGAAGGTAATCGGCTGTAGTCTCCCATCTCTCCATGACCTGTACGTCTCCAGGACTGTGAGGCGAGCAGGTCGGATCACAGCTGACCCTTCTCACCCTGCATACGGTCTGTTCGAACCACTCCCCTCAGGCAGGAGGCTTCGGTCAATTGGGACCAGAACCTCCCGCCATAAAAACAGTTTCTTCCCCTCTGCTGTCAGACTTTTGAACACTCATAACCATGTTACCTCATAACTTGCCTTGGTCGCTGTATTTTGTATTTTGATTGGGAATCACTGTATCACTGTATTTTGATTGCACCACTCTAATTGCGCTGTTTTTTAGTAGGTTTTGTTCACTGAATATTGTATTGATGTTTTATGGTTTATGTTTTTTATGTTTTATGTTTCTATATTTTATGCACCGTTATGCCGAAGCAAATTCCTAGTCTGTGAATCCTGTTCATTGACAATGGCAATAATAAACTGAATCTGAATCTGATTGACAGCTTTATTACAATTTTTTGAAGTGAGATTCTTTGTTTTAACTTATACTTTGGAGCTTGTCCAAAGTATATTAAGAAGTGACACAATTTGAGATCCTGCAATATGGCAATAACATGTCCACTCACTTCTTGTTGCATATGAATTTTAGGGGTTTTCATGTAGTGGGTTGGTTCATTTGGATTAAATGACAAAAATCCCAGTTTAAAAATCTTATGGTTTTCTGCCACATCCTTTAGATTATTAACCATTTCAAAACTGAAACTAAAACTGACTAAATTCTCCTGAACACTACACCACACTTGTTGCAAACCCCCCCACAAAGGTCTGCTTTTCCAAGCGATTTCCAATAAAGCACAACAGCTGGGTTGGTGGGACTGCAGCACATTCCTCGGCCTCTTCCCCCCTCCCCTATCTTGTCTTGTCTTCTTAGACAGACATACTAAAAAGGACAGGTGTGTGAGCCCATTGCCTCCACACATGCTCACAGCCTGGATTCAGATTTCAATAATGTCATTCATTGGGGCTGAATAGAAGTCAGTGGGGGCCCGCTGTGTCCTGTGCCTCCAGCTGACAGACGAGCAGTCGTGTTTTTGTGCTGAGCCGAGGGGCCCTCAATCAGTCAGCGAAGAGGATGAGGTGGAGGAGGAGAAATGGTGTGGGTTTATTGGGGCTTTAGCTGTGGTAGTCTGCAGAGCGTGCAGTCACTCAATGAAGACAAGAGAAAGAGGAGAATTAGGAGGAGGAGCTTTGGTGATGCTGGTTTCTAGCACTGGAGTGGTGATGACTGTCGGGACTTGAGGTCATGTGTCAAGTGAGCGTTGGCTGCTTTCGTCATAGCAGATGTTCGACCTAGGGTTTTGTTTGGCCCTGTGTCTGTTTTTATCATGCACTGTCTATATGCTATTTACACTATCATGATAAATTCAGATTATTCATTTAGTGGGTTAAATATAAAAGCATTTCTAAAGCAAACTCAGTCTGAGGTGGAGGGTCGCTTTAACATTAACAAATGTCACGTGCAGCTGCCGTTGCTGCTCATTAGCCACTCAAGGGAATTCCTTATTTTGAAGCTTAGTCTGGCTTCATAAGTCCTTTTATATGGAAGCTATTTTAATTTGAAATATGAGACATAATAGCTTCCATACTTTTACTGCTAAAAACCTGCCACCTTTTGAGTTAAGAGCTCAGCCTATTCCTCACAGCCCCAGTTGCAAACGTTCATCCTGAGCCAATGGTGAATCTTGCGGAAGGGTACCGGTATTTCCGTAGAATCTACTGAAGTCGCCAAGTACAAAGAAAAATGCAGCTATGTATATTATTGTAACGTTTAGTTCATGTCATTACAGTGAATATAAAGTAAAATGTTGGAAGCATGGAACAAAAAAAGTTAAACACTTTGCAAGTGACTTATTCAACATTCATTCATTCAACCTTTATTTAGTCAGGTAAATCTTATTGAGCCTCATGACTCCTTTACGAAAGCGACCTGCTAAAACTAAAGAACGATGAACAGCAATGGTAGAATTTTCTTAAACAATAAACAATAGAAAACAAAAGAGAAAAAAACAAAAGAGAGAAATACTTTTTTTTTTAAAAACAAATTATCAAAAAACTAGCAAAACATTATAAGGTAGACGTATAAAATCAAAGACAGGAACAAATCTGCATTGGTTTTTGCCAGGATTCATACAGATTCAAGATGGCGGCGCGTGCAAACGTTGCGGCTTCTCTCTCTCCCAGCAACACGGTGCTTTCGTCTGTTTTGTCCTGCACGCCGCAATTTGCCGGCACGTCTTTGTCTTGTCTACTGTACGTGTTCAAGAACGCAAGTATAGCCGTGAATTCCTGCTTGATGTCGGAAAAACCGCTCATTTGGGAATAAACAGCGAACTCCAGGAGAAGCTAAATGAGCTCGAGGAGGAGTTACGTGAGCTTCGTGACTGCGAGCTGCTCTGGAAGCCAGCCCCGAGCTTCCCTTCATCGCGCCCGCCGTGGAAGTGCCACAAGCGGCGTGACGCTTCACCGCGCCCGCCGTGGAAACGCCACAAGCGGCGTGACAGGAAACAGAAGCGGGGTAAACGTGGAGGTATCAGAGCTAGGCTAGCAGCTAGCCCACACAGGCCGGCTATTCCATCCATGGTTCTGGCTAACGTGCGCTCCTTGGACAACAAATTGGATTATATACGCCTGCTACGAACGACACAAAAGACTGTGAGAGACTGTTGTGTGTTTGTATTCACGGAAACGTGGCTTAACAACAACGTTCCGGACCATGCTATTCAGCTGGAGCAGCTAACATGCTACAGAGCGGACCGAGCTTTCATCAAGGGAGGTAAGACTCGCGGAGGCGGGCTCTGTGTTTACATCAACAACGCATGGTGTCGTGATGCTGCTGTGGTCTACAAACACTGCTCACCTTTTGTGGAGTTTATGACTATTAAATGCAGACCGTTCTACTTACCGAGGGAGTTTACAGCTGTTATGATTGTTGCTGTATATATCCCTCCAAGCTCCAACAGCAAAGATAGAGGTGAGGCACTAAATGAACTATATGTGCACATCAGTGAGCAACAAACAGCCCATCCTGATGCTTTTCTCATCACGGCTGGTGATTTCAACCAAGCAGATTTAAAGAGTGTTCTTCCAAAAACATACAGAAACATAAACTTTGCAACAAGAGGAAACCACACCCTGGACCAGGTTTACACCACCATGAAAAATTCCTACAGAGCCATCCCCCTCCCCCACATTGGTGCTTCTGACCATATCTGTGTTATGCTAAAGCCAGCATACAGGCCACTGG